>JAAAKO020014874.1:0-16549 GCA_010015015.2 Bolitophila cinerea
AGAGTGCTGCGCTTGCGCAGCACATGATTGTTGTTGTGTACTGAAAATGTTTTGGGGTCTATTTCATGCCGCCCCAGAATTATTATTGAGGTATTATATTAACTCCATTTATTGAATATTGTAAGCAAATATTAGCCACCGATAGGAATTCAAACAATTTATACTAATTCAAACAAAAATCCGGTTGGTATAAAACTATTTATTTCAACTATTTACACAAACTCTCTATGTGTATGTTTTGATTTGTACTTTCGTGAGCCATATTATTTCGGATCCAAAAGATAGTGTGAAACGTGCTCGTAGGTGACAAACGTAATCATCGTCGCTGGCGTCACACGAATTAGGTTTGTACCTAATCCTTTGTAGAAACCGCGCCAATTCTCGTATCTAAACGGTAAAACGATCCAATCATAACATCATATTAGAAAAGGCGTGTGTACATGTACCGTTTAGCAACAAGATTCGATTCGATGTACGATGGCTATTACAAAACTATATATGTTATCTTCTAGATTGAGAGTGTTACGCTACTAAAAGAATCTTATTGCTAAACGCTTTGGCATGTCTTCAACAACAAAAAGATTTTGCACTGTGTTTCAAGAAAAAAACAAGCATTTATTTTGTCCACGAAACAACAGCACAAAATATTGTGTGTTTGAAAACAAATCTTTATTAATCAAAATGTGTTTTTAATATTATAATTTAACACTAAATTCTATAAAAGCAAAGCGAGATTTAAAACACAAAGGTTGTTTTCATTCTAAAATTTCTATTTGACCAGCAAATTCAAAATTTTTATTATAGATTACATTAAAAAAGAAGAATATTGTCCGTTTTTAAAATAAAATGTATAAAATAAAAATAATTTAGTTTTGGAATAGATGTGGAAATTAAATTAAATAATAATAATACAATACAAAAAAAAACACAAACACACACAAACGAAGTCTCGAGGATGAGAAGAACAAGGACATTTGTGTGTTTTATGTGAGCGCGAGTGCATATAGTTTATGGATTTGTAAATTTCTCATAGATTATCATGACTAAACAAATGTTGGGCGTTACGTGTACGAGATAGGGAACCAAGCCCTTATAAAAGCCAGGCATACGTTCGTACCTCCATGTTTGTCGAACACAGTCCCAGGTACCGTTGTAAGTGCGATGCTGATCCTGCAGGCGGGCTCGTATTACTTGATATGGATATGTGGCAGCAGCTGCAATCAGTTTTGATACGGCAGCAAACATTAAATACTCTCCAGTGCCCTGTGGATATGAAATTTAATAAATTAAAATCGTTTAAAAATGCACTCATTTCAAATTATGTAACTTACCAATTTCGTGTTAATGGGCATCTTTCTATACACATTGTACTTGTTTTTCATTTCTTCGTACGTCATAAACTGCAATGCACCGTGGGACACACCAAACATACCAGGCACAAATCCCTAATCCAAAAAACGTCTCTGTTATTTCTTTCAAGCAATCAAGAATTATTAAAACTTACCCTGTACAATCCCCTAACACCTTCGTACTTGTATATCTTTGACAGAGCATCAATCATGCCGCTGTACTTGTTTGCGCTATTTGTTACTGGAACATTATCGTATTGCAGGCACAACCTGGTCTTAACTACCCAAATCGGATTGGTCATGACAAGCGTCAGGACACCGGCCTCGGCTGCGGCCACCATGTGCATTGTTGGTCCTAATGGTGTGGCCTGATTACCACCTTGAATCCAGGTTTTAATTGTGTTGTAACTGAAATGATACTCAATTATAAATATTTACATAATATTATAAATGTTATGACACCTACAACATGAAATAAAAGCCCCAGGCACTGCCTGAGCCCCAGACATTTGGCGTAACACCTTTGTACAGTCCACGGAAACCTTCTTGTCGAAAAATCGTTAGAAATGCACTACTCAGGCCACGGTACTGTGGAGCATTTGATCGTCCATCATTCACTGTATTTAATATTTTATTATTATAAAAAATGTACATATTTTTGGATATGAGAATAATAAAATTGAAATATTGTTTAATCCTCGTAATTTAACGTTTTAATTCTTATATCTTTTTAATTAACTTTCAAACGGCAAAAGCTCAATATTGTTGTTTGTTATACAACACATAATTTACATATTCCAGTTTTTGTAAAATAACTAATAGTGCATTGGAGTAAAATTGATAACGGTTATCATATAGATAATCTTTTTGCAAGAAAAACATGTGAATCAGAATTACAACAAAAAAAAGATAATATATATTCCTACATGGTTAATAATCTTTAGAGGTTAGACAATAATTTAAAAAAAAAACATATTTGTTTGCTTTGAGTGTACCTGCAAATCTTATTTTGATCAAGTCAAGAGGATGGAGGATAAGTGTTGATGTTACTCCGCCCGATATGCCAGCCACCATGTGCTCGTACTTAAGATGAGATAAAAGACTGGCCCTGCCTGCCTTCGGGATAGGTGTCTTGAGTGTAGCCATATTTACTATTTTTTTTATTCGTTTGTATTATTATTATTTAACACAATCCACTTAATATTCCTATTACAATTATTCTATATACTTTAAAATGTTTCTAAACCACTAAAGTTGTCTAGATTTAGATAACACATTCTGACACTGCATCGTCCCGAAAATTGCTAGTGAATCACTGCTTGTGTCGAACATATTTTTGTTTCGATATAAATTTAATCGGAAAACTTTCCACTAAATTTTTTTGCTTTTTTTGTCTTCAGGATAATTAAAAAAGGAACATGTGCACAGTTTTCTTCCAGATTTTATAAGTTAAAAAAATAGTGTGAAAATGACGCAAGAGATCAACGTGTTACGTCGGAAGAATCACTTTTTAACGTTACGGTAATTTAGAAATCTCATTACCTCTATTAAGTTTTGTTTAAAGTTAGTATATGTATCATATTTGTTTAAACTATTTGTGTGCCTTGTAGCTTGTAGGTACTACAAAAGTACACACCACACAGCACACACACGTTTGAGTTGAGAATGGAAGTATAAAGAAAGAGAAATGGAAGATTCCCTTGCCTTCAAAAGTTCACAATTCACAGTCACGATAACGTGACATTGACGTTTGACATTTGACTGCGCATGCGCAGCGCCACTGCATCGTGCGCACATTTGAAAAACTAAAAAAAGTCTACAGAAGATGAACTCTACAAAAGTATCGTTATTGTGAATTATTCGTTTTGTTTGTTAATTTAATTTATAAATACCATAGCTATTACCGTACTAACGTAATTAACGTATTACCGTAATTAATGAAAAATGCTAAATATACAAATTAGTGTCAAAAAATTACAAAATTACAAAAATATAAAATAAATCATAACAAGTATTGCCACATTGCAAAAAAAACAGTGGATGGATACGCTGCATTATCGTTAATGAGTGACATTTGTTCCTTATTTTAGTTCCAGGTTTCAGCATTGGGTTGGGCGACATTTTCTTATCCAATCGTCTAATGTTATTTGTCAATACGATCGCATCTATCTGCTACGATTTAGTAGATATTAAATTGTTCATAAATCAGTATTTTTACCCCGTGGACAGTTTTGTGTTAATGTGAAATTCATACATGTATTAAGTATACAATCCAGTTGTAGATAACTTAATTTGGACAATAGGAACGTAAAAACAAAAACAGAATACATTTTTCTTCAAGGGCGTTGTTAGACAGTGCTCATTCACCGCTCACAGTGTCTCAAGTTGAATCACATTCATAGAAAATAACTTCGCCGAGGATGCTATAACCTGATGTATCGGTAATTATTATTCCTATGAAAATAAGTAAAATTGTATCATTATTAATCGTTAATTTGTATGAAACCATACAAATGTTTATATATTTTAGTCTTCAAGCATGTATTCTATTCAGTTACAACTTACAACAAATATTATAAACATTTACTGATATGCACGTCAATAAAATAGTTTCTTTTATTTACTTAGGTAATGTACATCAATGCTGATAAGTAACACATACGATCAAATATAATCGCTCACACTCACACCCACGACAAATATGGCTCGTTCGTTAAATGCCAGTCAACAGAAGATCTCCGAAAAGCTAATAATTTTAAATGATCGTGGTTCAGGCATCCTAACACGTATTTACAACATTAAAAAGGCTTGCGGAGACACCAAGTCAAAGCCTGGTTTTCTCTCGGACAAATCACTTGAATCTTCCATAAAGTTCATTGTCAAACGTTTCCCGAATGTGGACATCAAAGGACTGGCAGCAATCACCAATATAAAGGTCGAGATTATCAAGTCGTTGTCATTGTACTATTACACATTCGTTGATCTGCTAGACTTCAAGGACAATGTGTGCGAGATTCTTACAACTATGGATGCCTGTCAAATGCATCTTGACATCACCATCAATTTCGAGCTCACCAAAAACTACTTGGACCTAATTACAACGTATGTATCGCTTATGATCCTTTTATCACGTGTTGAAGATCGAAAAGCAGTTCTGGGTCTGTTTAATGCTGCGTATGAAATGCAGCACAACCAGAGTGACCAGAGTTTTCCACGTCTCGGTCAAATGATAATCGATTATGATGTACCGCTCAAGAAGCTCTCCGAAGAGTTTATACCGCATAATCGAATGCTTACTAGCGCCATACATTCTCTAGCCGAAATGTACTTTTTGCGTAATCAGCCCGTCGAGAAATGGCGTGAGATGCAGTCCCTAAGTCTAGTGGGTCAGCCTGCAATGTTGTTAAAAGCTTCGAAAACGGACACAATGTCCTGTGAATACGTATCACTGGAAACAATGGACCGCTGGATAATTTTCGGACTACTTTTGAACCACCAACTGTTGGGTCAGTCTGCTAACGCAACGAAAATGTGGACATCTACATTGGAATCAAGCTGGGTGATTGCTCTATTTCGTGACGAGGTTATTCATATTCATCAGTACGTGCAGAATACCTTTGATGGTATCAAAGGATACAGTAAACGAATATCAGAGGTGAAAGACTGTTATAATCATGCAATTCAGAAGGCCGCATTTTTGCATCGTGAACGCCGTAAGTTCCTGCGAACAGCTCTAAAAGAGTTGGCATTGATCATGACCGACCAACCTGGCCTGTTGGGACCCAAGGCATTGCTCGTTTTTATCGGTCTATGTCTAGCACGCGATGAGATTCTTTGGCTTCTAAGGTAAAACGTTTTAAAAGTACTTGTAATGCAATGAATTAATTTAATTCTATTTATTTGTAGGCACAATGATAATCCACCAGTTGCTAAGAGTAAGGGAAAAGGAACCGAGGATTTGGTTGATCGACAGCTGCCCGAGCTATTGTTTCACATGGAAGAACTTCGTGCGCTCGTTCGTAAATACAGTCAAGTAATGCAACGCTACTATGTACAGTACTTGTCCGGATATGATGCCATCGATCTAAATCTACGCATGCAGAGCCTGCAAATGTGTCCGGAAGAAGAGAGCATCATTTTGTCATCGCTGTATAGCACCGCTGCCTCGTTGTCCGTAAAACAGGTCGAGGAGAACGATGTATTCGATTTTCGTGCGTTTCGTATGGATTGGTTTCGACTGCAAACATTCATGAGCGTAGCAAAAACCCAGATTCGAATTACTGACCAAGTTGACCTTGCTCGGCTTCTTGACTCTATGGTTTTTCATACGCGTGTTGTTGACCATCTAGATGAAATCCTGGTCGAGACCTCAGATCTTTCGATATTCTGTTTTTACAGTAAAATGTTTGAAGATCAATTTCACATGTGCTTAGAGTTTCCTGCACAGAACCGGTACATTATTGCATTCCCACTGATTTGCAGTCATTTCCAGAACTGCACACACGAAATGTGCCCAGAAGAACGACACCACATTCGAGAGCGTTCCCTATCCGTGGTGAACATCTTTCTGGACGAGATGGCAAAGGAAGCGAAGAACATAATAACAACAATTTGTGATGAACAATGTACTATGGCCGATTTGCTGTTGCCAAAGCACTGTGCTAAGCTGTTGTCAGCGGCAGCCAATCGCAAGAAAAAGGACAAAAGCAAGAAACACACTGAGGACATACGTAAACCGGGTGATGAGAGCTATCGAAAGACACGTGAGGATCTCACCACCATGGACAAATTACATATGGCCTTGACAGAATTGTGCTTTGCCATTAATTATTGTCCAACTGTTAATGTATGGGAGTATGCATTTGCTCCACGCGAATATCTTTGTCAACATCTTGAAAATCGATTCTCACGCGCACTCGTCGGAATGGTTATGTACAATCCAGACACAATGGAGATTGCCAAACCGTCTGAGCTGCTGACTTCCGTACGTGCTTACATGAATGTACTGCAGACTGTCGAAAATTATGTTCACATTGATATCACGCGTGTCTTCAATAATTGCTTGTTACAGCAAACACAGCCGACAGATAGTCATGGTGAGAAGAGTATCGCTGCATTGTATAACACCTGGTATTCTGATGTTCTCTTAAGACGAGTCAGCGGTGGAAATATTGTTTTTTCAATGAATCAACGTGCTTTCGTTAGCATTACAGCAGAAGGATGCATTCCATTTAATCCCGAAGAGTTTTCTGATATAAATGAGCTGCGTGCTCTGGCTGAGTTAATCGGACCGTACGGCATTAAATTGCTTAACGAAACGCTGATGTGTCACATTGCCAATCAAGTGCAGGAGCTGAAACGCATGGTCAAAATGAATAAGGATGTACTGATTACATTGCGTACAAGCTTCGATAAACCAGAGGTAATGAAGGAACAGTTCAAGAGATTGCAACAGGTCGACAATGTGCTGCAGCGCATGACCATTATTGGAGTTATATTAAGCTTCCGACATCTTGCGCAAGAGGCTCTCGTCGATGTATTGGATCAAAGAATTCCGTTTCTCGTAAGCTCTGTAAAAGATTTTCAAGAGCACTTGCCGGGCAATGATCCGATCAAAGTTGTCTCCGAAATGGCCTCTGCCGCCGGACTTACTTGCAAGGTAGACCCAACACTTGCAAACGTACTGCGTAATCAAAAACCCGAGCTCGACGAGGGTGAGCACTTGATTGCTTGCTTGTTAATGGTATTTGTTGCGGTCTCAATTCCAAAATTAGCTCGTCTTGAAAATCTTTTCTATCGTGCTTCTCTGGAGGCTCACTCAAACAATACACATTGCATGGCCCTGGCAATCAATAATATTTTCGGTGCAATGTTTACAATTTGTAACCAGGGTGATATCGAGGATCGTATGAAAGAGTTCCTTGCTTTAGCCAGTTCTTCTCTACTACGCCTTGGCCAAGAGACAGACAAAGAAGCAACACGAAATCGTGAGTCAATATACTTACTGCTCGATCAGATCGTACAAGAGTCACCGTTTCTAACGATGGATCTTCTTGAATCATGCTTTCCATATGTTCTAATCCGAAATGCCTATCACGCCGTTTACAAACAAGAGCAGGCTCTTTATAATTAAAAATATATAAGATTTAATAAAAAACATCTTCAACAAAACTAGTTTGATCAGTGGTGTCTCAGATCATTTAGCAATAATCGCAAAAACAAGCCCTGAAATAGTTAAATATTTAGTTTTCATTTTTGAGTATATTATATATATATATATATATGTTTACACATAAGCACAAACAAAAAAACATGTAGTTCTTCTTTAATAAATTTATTATATTTAATTTTCTTATAAATTATACTGATTTTTGTCATATTTAATGAATTATGTATTTATATTTTACTATATGTGTTATACGTACATCAATCCGAGAAACAAAATTTTGGATTTTACACAGCATTTTTAATAAATATAATATTTATAACAATTTTTGTTGATGTATTTTTACCATTGGTTTAATAAGAAATCTGCCATAATCAGTCTTTGCATACTTCTCACATAGCATCATTAACAAGTGTCCTAGTTTTTGAAGTTCTCAAAACATGCCAAGGTCTCAAGGAGTTAGAAGCAGCGATATTATGCACTGCAATGCTCGGATTCCGGAATCAACACTCAACTTTATCCAAAGAAACGCTAAATCTTGCGGAAATAATTTTCCTGGAAATAAAAAAAGATTTTTTTTATTTAAAAAAAACAAAGCAATTATTCTTATGACATATTTGTAGTAATTTATTAGGTTCTTGGATTAAAAACAAATATTTTTTTATGCATACGGAATGTAGGTATTCCTACACGCAAGATTGCAAAACGAAAATGCTGTTTGTAACATCCTGTTGACCTCAATCTAAATCTAGAGCGATACTTTGAAAAGTAGAGAATGGATACAAATTCGAAATCAGAGGAATATTTTATATCAGCGAAAAAACACTAAAAATAAATTTAACTTATGGGTGAAGTTGCATAATATGATCTTACACAGATAATGTAAAGTAAAAAACAGTGAGATAAAGTTTGAACCGTATATTTCATAAGTAATACAACAATTTAGAAAAAACCTTTAAATTTGAAAACAAGCCATTTGTTTTCAAGCACAATTTCATTATTATTATTGTTATGAATAGTTCTAAAATCTAGATAATGGGTGGGTTCTAAGTGATTTTAGTCACATTTAATTATAGATAAGTAAAAGCACTCAGCATGCTACATACTTCTGGCAGAAGTCTAAATTTGACCTCTAGGATAAGCATTGATATGGCCCTAGTGATTGAATCAAAATGGCTTCGCTTGCCAGAGAATAAAACTAAATGTAATTGAATTACATTTCTATTTCAAATATCATTCCGCTTTTAAACTGCAAGTCTAGACTATCAACGTCATCGGACAAGGTTTTCACAGGTTTTCTGCGCTGCTGGCCCATATTTAGTGGTTGTGTTATTTCAGTCAGCAAGTCTCTGTTAGATTGTACTTGCAAATCAACGCCACTGTCATGTTTGGTGCCATTCAGATATGAATCTTTATTAGCATCGTAGTCGGAAGCTTCTCCTTCACTGTACGGTCTGTCCTCGGAGCGCTTCTTCTTCTTACGTTTATTGGCCTGCGGTTTGCGTTGACCGACAATCGTGGAACCAATTCTATAATAATCATTTTATTAAATTACATACTTATTACAGTTTTATCGACAAAGCTTACCTGTACTTCTGCTTTCGAATATTATTGTCGAACCGAACGTGTTTCTTGCAGCTCTCTGACATTTCTGGCTCCTCCGGAATGGATCCGACCGCATAGTCCATTGAGCACGAATATAAGTCTCCATCAACGGAACTTTCCGAAATGCTTCGATTAAATGAACTTGTGCGTCGCTTCAGAATGCTTTTAAACTCATAATGTTTCTGCTGCACGCTGTGTTCATCGTTACTAGACTCGGATTGACTTCGAATCTTTCGTGGTGATTTATCGTCGATATTAATTGAAACAGCAGTGGAAATATTTTTTGAGTTCTGCTCTACGTTTTCAGCTTTTAAATCATCACAATGCGACTCCGAAAACGAGCGAATCTTCTTGTTGTTTTTTCGCTGCTTGTTCTTTTTGCACTTAGTCGAAGTCGCTGGTTTCTGTGTATTATCCAAAATTTCGTTTCCAGAAATTTTAATGCATACATTTTCACCGGACACAGCACTAACATCGATACCAATGGTGGGTTCTTCGACATTGACTGTTTTATCGGATTTGTTTGTTATGTTTGACACAAACTCATGCTCTGTCAAAGTGGACTCATTCAGACCGGTCAGATAAATACCATTAACTGGTTGCTCCAGTTCAAATTGAAAAACCACATTATTATCCCAGGCCTCTGCTCCGACGTTCATAAAGCTGGCAGACGGAATTTTGACCAGCATTGCGTAGTTAATTGGAAAATAGCCAGCACCAATTGAAGTAAATTTAAGGTGAGCAGAAGATGATGAACTTTTAATGGCAATAGATTCTGGATCTACATTTTTTACTTGCAAAGTAAAAGCCACAGTTTTGCCTAAGACATTACAAGAAAAAATCGGGAGCTCGTAGGAAATGTTAGAGTCCAAAAAGCTACACAGTTCATTGAAAGCTAAATCCTCTGAAGCAGTAATAACCTATAAACAACAAAAAATAAATATTAAAATAATGAAACACTTTTATGATATGTTATAAAAAAACTTACCGAATCAACCTGAACGTCATGATTGACTTCATCATCAGAACCCACGGAATTTGAATCCTTTGGACTATTGTGATCACTATCCACGCCACTGTCTTCGCGATACACATCCAAAATGTTAATACTTCTCTTCTGCACAACTGGCAATGAAACAATAAGTTTTCTGGTACATTTATTGAATTTAGCACTTCCGTTAGCTTCATCTACATCATATGGCAATGGTATTTCAAGCTTATACTTGGCCGGCTTTTCACTAACAAGGTAAATCTTACGTGGTGTCACGTCTAGCGATACCTCATTTGTGGCATTTAGTAAAGGCAACTCAATGCTGACAACCAGCTCTGAAGGCACTGTGATATTTAGCTTGGCATCAAGTTCATTTGTAAGCTCATGCATTTCAACGTTACGACGATGCGTTATTGCGAACAAAGGCGTAGTGTACTTGTCAACGGCAGGTTTAGGGCGTTCAGTCGATGGCGTTTTTGATGGCAGGTAATCGTTTTTTATCGGTGGATATATACTATCAATTGGACTCGGACTTGCCGATAGGTCTGCTGATGCATTTTTACTTTTTTTACGAATAACCGTAGGACGAGCAGTACCTTTAAATTTAATATTTGGATACTTCAAGTTGGACATATCTAGTACAACGCCATTTGCCTTGCTTACAGCGTCACATGCAGTATCCGTGACCATTTGTTTGAAACCCTTGTTTCTATCGGCCAATTGCAAAGTTTCCGAATGAAAAACCACATCGTAAACCATGCACAGATTACCCTGTTTATCTGTGTCGCGTCGCGGGGGGGATTGTGTGTACGGAATACTCCAATTCAATCCACGTGCTCCATTCGAGTCGAGGCCACCTCTGCTAGTCGGTTTGCCCACTTTATCACATTGGCTTACATTTATAAATGCCTTCTGCGTTCCATCCACACTTGTTTTTATCACGTAACCCGGTTCCGGGTTTATAAATGTCACGTCAATGCCATGCTCCGCTTCGAGTTGCGTCAATTCTTGTTCATAGATTTTGCGGTTGTCCGGGTCACTAATCTCTTTGCAGTACTCGGCAAATAGTTTTTTGAACTCTTCATTACGAAATGCCTTAGTTATTTGGCGCAGCTCTGCCTGTGTGATGTCCAGCTCACCCAGACCGTTTTGGTCCATTATGCTGCACTGTTTTTATGATATATGCTTTTAATTTTTAAGCCGGTGTCGTTCTAGTGTTTTCTTTATTTCAATTCAATTGCAGTTTTGACGTTTTTTTCTTCCTGTAGAATTTTCTCGTAATATATTCAATTATCGAACACACAAATTTGAAGCTAATATGTATGAGTAGAATAAAAATTAGTTGCACTAGAAAAACCTTCGGGAATACGTATTACGTACAAGGAAGAGCATGTATGATTTTTAAAAGCTTAATTCGTAGTGGGTAAAACTCGTTCAGTCACCTCACAATTATTCAGAATATTAACAAATCAAATCACAACACCGCAGCGCAGTTGAGTAGAGGAAAGATACCAGACAGCAGTGAGCAACAGAGCAAGAGCAACTGATTAAAATTTATTTTTTTATAATCATCAATAAAAGAGAGAACTGATGACACTGAGCTGTAATCATCAATGAGCAGTTGAGCACAGAGCACGTAGTATTGCCATTCTTATAAAATTGTAGTACATGTTAAATGTTTGTATTACCATACTTGAGATTTTGTATATTTAGATAAGAATAAAGTTTTTAGTTTGTTATTTTAATTCAGAAATTAAGTATGCAATCCACAATCCGAAAACTCTTTAAAAAAACTTTGTTTTGGGAGCAGGCACTTTGTAAATAGATTTGCCCATTTTTGTACCACCAAAATAGACATGAAACCAATATTTTTCCATATCACAAAAGAATTACACATCAACAACTCCAAATCCGCCAGTATAAGTCAGCGTTTTGAACTTTTTTAGGAGCTTGTATCACTTTAGGCTTTAAAAAATGAACTGATGAGTAAATACATAGAAAATTAAATTATACAAATATTGTTGTATATATTTTGTATTATTCGTATTTAGAGTTGTGCCTCTAGCCAAGAGTGAGCAAAGCTAGAGAAAGGCTCGCCAATAGGAGGACAGATGGGATCAATTATCTCATTCACAATATGAATACAATATACTAAATAGATGAGAGTATATCGTCAGGAAAGACGAGCGAGCATCATGGGTGTTTTTCTGGTGAAGTCTCGAAACGGTATTTAGACCAAGGACTCAAGACAATACTTACGAACGAAAAATCTTAGAGTTCGTCTTTAGGACGCTTTAAAGACGGCAGGACTATAGTCCTGTAATTTGTTATATTTTTAAACCCTTCAGGACCATAGATAGGCCAAACGAACGAATTATCGATCGATTTATCTAGAATGAAATTCGGTCTGCTGTAAATAACACACCTATCAAATTGAAATATATAATTTAATACAGGTTCTATAATCAATTGCAGCAAATGAACTTATAAATGAAATCAGTATTGAATCTCTAGTAGATATAGATTTTATTAGAATATATCTTGAAACACACACGACTTACAAGATCAATATACGATAGACAAAATATTTAAAAAAACAACTCCTAAAAAAGCAGCGCTCATCCATTTGCATAAAGAGTTTACTTTTTACGGCCACCACGTTCCTTAATTTGCAGATGTACCGTTGTTCCGCTCAACAGATTATAGAATGCAATGGTGTTGCTGTCCTTGAAAAACATACCCTGTAACAAACGAAATTAAGCTTAAATTAAAGAAATCTCCACAAAAATAAAAAATAGATTAATTACGTCATATAAAATCTTTTGCTTAGCTGGTGGCATGCCGGTCTCATCCTGTACTTTCGACTTCAATGTCGTCACAGTGTCGGCCAGAGCCATAGAAATGGAAACAGTTTGTCCGTTCAGTCGCCATTCAGGCTTATCGTTTGCAGAAGGAATCTGCACCTGAATAGTGACGGGGCCCTTGTGCTGTGCCAAGAACTGAGCCTCAGGCATTAGATTGTCCTCTGTGCGTAGTTTCTTGTTTGGAGGCTCATCCTCCATGGGCGGCTGCTGCATTTGGTCCATAACTGGAGGTGCCGGCGCAATTGGTCCACCTTGTTGTTGCATTCCTTGCATGTATCCCATCGGATTCATTTGGTTCATTTGGAATTGTGGCGCTAAAAAGTTTATACAAATTAAGAAAATGTTGACACAGGTAATATAAAGCTTAACGTACGCATCATTGGTGGCGGTCGCATTTGCATCATCATTACGGGCATCTGAGACTGATGGTGTTGCTGCTGCTGCTGTTGTTGTTGTTGGTGCATTTGTTGCGTTTGCATAATTTGCGGTGGTTTCGGTGGAACCACGATTTGAGCTTGTGACATTGTCACGGGCTGCGGAGGAGCCGAAAAAGTTGGCTTACCAGTGTTGAGTGCTGGTTTGGGACCAATCTTTTCTTTTTCCTCATCGGGAATTAAACCTTTGACCTGAACACAAAATATTTTTAATAAAATTGTCTAATTTAATGTCATCTTACGATGTTATACCTTGTGAATCTGGTGAATTTGATCCTCTAGCGTGATATTAGCACGAGCCGCACGAGTTGCGGCTTCAACACTGGATGTATGTCCATCCCAAGTGACACGTTCGTCCTTCTTGGTTTCTTCTTCACCCAACTTCTTACCAATAACCGTTTCCTCATCACCCACACCGAAAATATCTGTTCGCCGCTCGGCCAGCTGCTTTAAACTTGCCTCGATAGCCGTGCCTACAGCATACACATTGTCCTGGTTGAGCTTGTCCACTGTATGCTTATCACGCTGTTCCACCCACCGTGGATCCAAAAGCCCGATTCGCATATGTTCGGCAACTTTAGAGGCCAGAATCTTTTCGCCAGTAATTGGAGAGATAAGATATTCATCGGTTTGAGTAGGCTTCGCAATTGGCTTCTGAGTTTGCTTGGGATCGTACTTCTTGATGACCACTTTGTCGTGTGTCGGTGGCAAAAGCGGTGCAACTGCCGGCTGAATTTTATTAACGGGCAAATCTTCGTCACTGGAAGCCTCGTCCATGTCTTGTACTTGAATATTATCGCGTTTGGATTGCATCGCCGCATAGCCAATACGATTTTCCATCGTAGACATCTTGATGGCTGACAATTCTTCGGGCAATGATTCATCGTCCGACTCGATTTGCATCTCAATGTCACCATCATCTTCGACTAGTCGCTCCTAAAGCAATTTTATTATGTTAACATTTATATTTATCAATATTTTAGAATACATACTTCCATCAGCACACGTGCACCAACTTCATCAGGATTGGTTGGTGGCGGAAAATTGCCAGTTTCGTACGGTTGATAGTCGACCGCCTCAACAACCACAAAATCATGCCAGTCGATTTGGGCATACGCAACACGTTCACGCTCGATTTTCTCCTCTTCTCGTCGACGCTGAGCTTCCTGGTGTTTCTGCCAGTTTGATCGGTACTTGACCTGTTCTAGTACCAAACTTGAACTTGCCTTGCCAGCGGTGCTTTCGATTTTCAAGCGTGCCATCAGATCCTTTGGCGGAATAAGAATTTTCGTGTACTGTTCTAGTAACTTTGTGAAGTACTGGAAAAGTGAGTGCTGGGGTCGCAAGAAATCAAACTGATAGTTACGTTGTTCTCGGTTCATAAGATTGGTAAGAAACTGACGACCGTTGCGTGCTACAAACTGAGCTGTAAGCTTAACGATATCCCTAGAAAGAAACAAATTACGTTCAGAATAAGCTAAAAAATACTAAAAATGAGTTTATTACAAATCTAAGGCTGAAATGGATGGTGGATCAGCGACGAACTCAAAATCTGGTGGTGGCTCTTTTGGTACGAATTGCTGTTCGGAAACTAGCTTCAGAAGTTCCTGTTGCTTAAGGTGGGCAGCAGTGGATACTTGTAGTTTCTGAATGCCAGCCGGAAGTGCGGCCATGTCACCTGGAACAACATAAACATAAATAAACAATATTTTATATTATATTGAACTATGTTACTTTTTCCATCTCGGAATTCGTTAACTTTATGCTGGTAGTACGCATGGTACGGATCGCCAGCGTTCAAAAAGTTAAACTTAGGATTGCCAAGCTCATTTTGACGAATACGTGCCTCGAATTCTGGACCATTACGGGCTACGAAGCTAGCGGTCTTATCAACAATATCTTAGAAACGGAATTAAGGAAATTATATACGAAACGAAATGTAAATATTATGCTTGATAGTGCGTTTGCGTATTACAAACGTTTTGCGTTTACACATTTTTTTGTAAAAGGATACTCCTAACCTCCGGCGGAGGATAAATGATGCCAATAATGGGTCCGGAAAGAGTCGGAGGATCGGGCACTTGATGATTGTTGCCGTTCAGCACCTCGTCCACATCGAGAATCGGCATTTTGTTGGTCTGGCTGGATTAGGTTTGGCTAGACGGCAAACAATTATTTTAAAATGTTTCTGCTTGCAGGTTATACACAATTCAGAATAAATAATATACCGAAGCTGACACAGACTGACACTTCGAAACTGCTGTAATTATTTTTGACTGTAGTTTTTCAGTGTGGCAATACTATTATATGTAAAATATTCAATAATCGATACTCGAAGTAAATTTCAGCGCATATGCAATTTTGCTTTTAAAAGCTGCCATAAAAAGTGCTGCCAAAGACACAAAAAAACATTGGAATACAACATTTTTTTTACTTATAATATTTTTAATTTTTATTTTTTAAAGCTGTGTATAAAACCTAGGCAATTATATATTACATGGTAGAGGAGAAGTTTGGTTACAACCAATTATAATTACACAATACAAAAATGAAAATAATGCCATAAAAGCAAGTACAAAAACTTATTTCCGATTAAGTAGATCTATATCTTTGCGCCCAGTCATGAAACCATGTTGAGATGGGTGGTATATTTCTTCTCAGTCTTTTCGTTAATTTATCATGTGTAGTAGTCGGAAATCCCTAACCCCAAATCACAAAATGTCGAAAAATTTAGGTAATTCAAAAATTGTGTAATTAAAAAAATAAAAAATTAATAAAATGTTAAAAGTCCTGAGAAAAAAATGCCATTTTATACGTATAAAGAAGAAAAAAGAGCGGACATACTATAGAAGATTTTAGATTCCTATTACGATAGACAGAGACAAAACGTAAACGATGATATTTGCTCCCAGCCACAATGAACTGCTGGTATGTTATATATATATATATATATAAGGTTGTCAAAAAATCCTGCGGTATTTTTATTGAATTTTCATTTATTCATAAAATTGGTTACAATCATCCGATTTAAGTCAAATATGCGCAGTTTTGTTCGATGACTAGTTCCCAACGAGATGCCAACTTCATATTGCCCCTCTTATAGAAGCTCGCTTCCCTATTGGCAAAAAAACTCGGAGAGC
>JAAAKO020014885.1:0-32943 GCA_010015015.2 Bolitophila cinerea
TATATGTAATGTATTCTATGTTTGTATAGGTATTTTATATTAATATATATGTATAATAAACTGTATTAGGGCATACCTATTTAAAGTGTAGTATTATTTTAAAAATATGCGTTGTGGAATAATCTTAAATTATATATGTACAGTACAACATGCAACAGAAGGGAGTGTCTCTTATTTATACGATGCACTTGTTATGCAATAAACGTATATGCATCAGAGTTACAACACGCAGAAAAATAAGATTGCACTTCGTGATAAACTGCTTATATACGGATTAAACGATAATAATATTTAATTCGTATATAATATGTTATATATTCAAGTATGCTATATTACATATTCACGCTAGTAAATAAAGAGAAGACAATAAGAAAATAAATTGTACAAAAAAATTGTAATAAAGAGCTAACAATAAAATAAAAATACGAAAGTTTCACCAAAAATATTATTTTTTTTAAACAATATTATTTTAAGGTAACATTTTTTTAAAGTTCCAATAAATTAATCACTGAAAAAATATTTTATTATAATAAAAGAAATTTAATCACGGTAACAATAATTTATTGCTGGTAACAAAAAAACAATTGTGGTAACAAAATATTTTATATTTTGGGCACAATATTTTTTTATTAGCACCAATCCCATCGTCTGTTGGAATTCGGACATTCCTCTTGGAAAGAATGGCCGACACCTTTGTACCTCAAATCCTTGAACAGCTTCCCTAATCGACATCTTTGAGTAAGTTGCACTTAATTTAAAAAAAGCACGTCAATAACGCCAAAAACCTTCTTTTTTATTATAGAATGTTTTGTAATCCCACAATTTTTAACAAAAAATATTAAAATTCAAAGATATGTTCGCGCGAAGACCTTGTCAATAATAAAATTACGTGCTGGATTTTCAAATAATTTTTTTTAAGCAGATTGCCGATAAGGAGGGAACAAAAACAAGCAAGCATGATTTGATGATTCACAGAAAACGATGCGTAGAAAACAATTCATCGAATAACAATTCGTAGAAAACAATTGGTTGGAATCAAAAATTTTTTATTTTTTTTATTGCGTACACTTTGTGCCAAAGGTTATTTTTATTTTAGGTTAGAATCTAGTTAGGAATCTAGTTAAAGATGTGTATAAGTTCTAATTAAAAATAAATGTAATTTTAAACTAACTCTGTTTTAAACTTTTGATTTTTTTTTATTTTGAGTAGTTTTTGTATTTTTTTGATTTATTGCATTTTTTTTTGCTTTGTTTGGACCAAATTCCACACGTCCGCAAGGTTCATAGACTCAGCGGAGTACTTGTCCAGACAGAGACAACCACGGCTGTGCTCATCGACCGGCATTTGCACGAATGTGTATTTGGCGCCTATGATATAAACCTGTCGATGTGGAATTGGTCCAAAAAATCAAACGTAAACTTTATTAGTTTATCTTTTTTCCCTTTTTTAAGTAAAAGGTGTTTTTTTAGAGTATGGAACTAAAGTTGGCAACACTGTTTTAACTGGCGGCCATTTTGTCAGCTGTCAAGTGCACAGGAATTGGATATGTGTACATCCACTTTATATGAAAGATTTTGCGGAAAGATCTTGGTTTGCGTGCTAACAAAATCCAACTCGTGCAAGACTTGAGGCCACACGATCACCTAACAAGGCCTATAGATTCGGTGAATGGGCCCAAATCAAGATTTCCGTTGATCCCGAATTTCATAAGAGAATTTTGTTTAGCGATGAAGCTCACTTTTGGTTGAATGGTTGAAACGTCAATAAACAAAACTGCCGTATTTGAAGTGAAGATAATCGTCAAGTGTAAGTGGATTTTAATTGTGAAACATTCGCTTACCAGCAAGTGGAAACAAAATGAAAATACAGATTGAAATCAAGTGCGAGAGAGACATACAACGTTGCCAGCAACTTCAGCACTGAGAGAAACGTTGAAAGTGCGCTCTTTGCTTGGCAAAAATATCTTCGCATACGTTCGGTCTCTGTCTATCGTATTGTAAATCAAATCTTTTTCAGCATGTATGTGCAGGAATTGCTTGGCAGCAGTGTTTCACAATTAAAACCCAGCTTTAACTTGAACATGATAAATCATAATCAAAAATAATCCTATTACTAATTATATAACTACTTGTTTTAAACATACTGACTAATTTTTACCTAATACATTTAAAAATAAATCAAAATTAAGAAACTTGACAAATCTACAAAAATAAAAAATGTTAAGAAAATAAAAAAATATGCGAATCAATATGAGTACGTGCCACAAATAATAAAGAATACACGACAAATCTTTCAATTATCTTCATAAAATTATGATTCCATGACATTTTCCAAAAAATATTAAAAAAACATATAAAACAAAAAAGCTGACAAAATAACACATTTTTTATAATAAAATAAAAAAAATATTTATATATATATATATCTTTGAAGATTTAATTTTATAATATAAATAAATCATTTTCATCCTGTCTGGCATTGGTTATTTTTTCCACAAAATACTGTTAGAGTTGAAACGAACTAAATGTTATACAATTATAAACCAATGTTGCATTAATCAATAATTAAAAATATTGTTTAAATTTTATTCATAATGAATCTCTAAAAAAATCATTATCAATCATGTTAATTTACTCCTGAATAAATATACATAATGATAAAAAGCTTCAAGCATGTAAGTGTTAAATTCCACAAAAGTATGTTGCTTAATTCATAAAGCATAAAAAAATCTAAATTTCAAAATTATAAATACCCTTATGTGATCCTTCAGTGCAATTAATTTTTGGTTAGTTCTCTCCGCCAGAATGCGTCCTAGTGTGTTGCGCCATTCGACAGCATGCTCACATATACTATCAATCAGTGGCTTTAGATTGATCCTTATTGATTTGTAGTCATAGTAAGACTTTACTCGTCGCAGGTCTTCCACCGTTTGCGTGTAGTACAGAAACTTTTCGTCTAGGCGCACCAATTTCATCCCTCGATTCACGAACTTTTCACAGATAATCTGCTTATCGAACATCCATAGATTTCGATATTTCTTCCATCTTAATAATAAAATCATATTTAATATACATAAATGAATTTAAAAATGTATTCCAACTAATTACTTTGAAAGATATCCGTAGGTATTCTGGACAAGAGTCTGAGCGATATTTTGAATGTGAACCACAATTTCACCAATCTGACTGATCTGCATAATGTCCTCGAAGAATGAGAACATCATGTGCTCATCTCCAACCTTGATGGGAGCACATGGTAAGCATGTACCATCCATCCAACGTGTAAATGACTTTAATCTGTATAAATATATTTGTTTGTGATAAATATATGCTGATTTAGTGCAAATACTAACCGCTCTAAGTAATCCTTTACAGCGTGAATAATTATATTGTATATCTCGGGAGCAGTGGGTCGTAGTATAACCTCTGGACTTGACAACACAGCGTCTACCTGGAACATAGGTGTTTGACCAAATAACGATTTTCCGAAGTCGGTGAGATTGTTTTTGGTCATTCTGAAAAGAACGTATACATTTTAGAAATGTTTGTACAAAAAATCATTCAAAAATTTACCTAATCAACAGCGTGAACATCTCCTTCTCCCAGTACACATAGTATTCTTTCATCTTGGCTGATTGGCCAGTAAAAGTGCCCAAAATAAGACTCTCTAATTTTATTAAAATCGGACCAATCGAATCGAACAGTCTTTTCATGCGGCTTATTTTCTCGTTGCGATCAATATCCAATGCACTGAAGAACTCTCGACAAGACAGCACGGCATTAGCATCCGGATGAAAGCTAACCTTTCGCTGTGTCTGACCAGGAGGCACAGGTTTATTATTCTCGGATTGCTGCTCTTTCACCTTGAACTCTATGGCAAACTTTTCCGGTTTCACTGCTGTTCCATTGTAACCAATTTGGAATAGGCAGAATTTTTCAATCTCGGCGATCTTCTTTCGGATGTCCGTTCCAATGAAACCAATTTGGGATACCATTGAGCTTAGACTTTTAAGGAGCTATATATAGGATTTTTTAGTTTTTCGCTTTATTTTTATGTTTTTATATGTCTTACTAATTTGCATCGATCACTGTATTCTTTAATGTTTAACGACTGCCAGGTATATCTTCCCAGACCAGCTTGAATCTTTGACTCTGCCTCGTACAAATGCTCACGCAAAAAATGTAGCTCCGATCGAGACAGACTATACACAATCTTGTTGTAGCCGTTAATCATTTCCGTAACGGCTTCAACGTCAGCAAATAGAATATTCTTTCTCATTATGGCCATTCGAATTGCAGGTGATAACTCGAAACCACTGTTCTCGAACTGTTGACCCTCCATAATAACATCAAATATTTCTGTAAAGTATTTATATAGAGTTAGTCTAATGTGTTATGGTTTTAAGGCTGATTTGTTACCTGAACTAAAATTTACCAGAAATTCTAGCTGAAATTCAATCAGAGTAGAATCGCCAATCAACTCTTCCCATGTTGGTACCCTATCCTGATTAGTCGCTTCCAGAAGTACTGTAAAATAAAATTGCTCATCAAATCGTCAAATCGATTCCACTAATTCAATATACTTACACTTGGCCTGATTATATTGAACAATATCATCTTCTGGGGCACCTGTTTCCATATACTTCTGGGCCATCATGATGTTCGCATCCTCAACTCCAGGTCTTTCAGTTAACCATTTTATTGCTTTGGCCACTGCTGTAAATTTATTAGTAGCCGATTTCTTTTGTTGAAAGAATCCAATGGAAGTTTGGTGAGTAGTAACAGGATTTAAGGATTTGTTTTGCTATTGTATGGATTTCAATAAGCTGTGAGCGATTTATGATTTAAAAATACCTACACTTCCAGAGCCTGTTTTCGGAGGTAGACTAACGTGTCTCTTGGGTTTCCGTACAGTTTTTACATCTGCAGATATTTTGATTAAGTTTATAGAGACAATTTTTAAACCATATGAAAATAATCACCTTTTGGTGCTCCACATATTTTTAATTTGAGAATGTTCCTTTTCAAGATACTGTTTACCGTAATTGTTCCCTTTGAAATAAAAGAGTGATAGTTCTGCTTTTCGTATTCTGTCATGTCATTGGTCAGTGAAAAATACTGTGAGAAAGCCGTACGCTTGAAGTAGCTATTCTCCATGGCCGGATCGTGTTCGACTTTCTTAAATGCTATGACGGACTTCTTCAGATGATCGAACAGAAGACGTTGCCACAGAATGGCTCCGATATAGGGTGGCTGATTTCTTGTTAGCGGTGGACTCTTTCGGTTTTTCTGTTAATTATGTGAATTATAAATTCAATTCTTAATAAAATATATTTTTTGTATCTACCAAAAACTCATGCTCTACAATTCCGATTTCAGTGATAAATTTCTTCATTACAAACTCGTGTTTTGTGGACATGTGCTCTATCAACGACTTGCGAGTATCCAATTCGATCATATCTTTTATAAGGGTAAGACCTTGTTCAGCGGAACTATGCATTAAAGAATTATAAGTGTGCTTAGATTTATATTAATTAAAATTCATTTTTACCGAAGTGATGAAATGCACGAGTTAAGTATTTCCTTTGACTCTTCTTCGGCCATTTGCAAATGCTTGTTGAAATACTCAAGGGATGCTTCCCAGTTTTCTAAATTTCCGGGACGAAATATATTGTAGTCAATATTAACCACATGCGAAACTAGCTTGTAAACCTATAAAAAAACAAGTTTTTTTCAAATGTGTTTTTGATTTCTTTGTACCACTGTATTTTTACCTTTTTTAACATATTAGTTATTTCCTCCGGATCAGACACCAACATTTTCAGACGATATCCAAAAATGTTTTCAAACTCAATGAAAATCTATTGTAAATCACATCAAGTCGATTAGCATTGATTTTTAAATTAAATTTAGAAAGAACCTTTGCAATCTTAGCGATGTCCTGGCTGATGCGTGCGCAGTGATCTACATCATCGAATAAAACGGTCTTGTCGAACTCCCATCTTGATCCAACGCCTGAGTTCTCAATGAATGCCCGCGTCTGCATGTACGTCTTCTTCCAGACCATCAGTATACGGGCACAGCTTGTGGCCAGAGCATATGCATCCGTGGCTGTGTGGCTAAAAATACTTTGCAACGAAACGATCTCCTTGACTTTCTCGGTAAAAACGTAAGAGATCTTATGCAAAAGCTGCTCCATTTTGGCATCGTAGCAATAATAATTAGACATTGTCCATATATGGCGTAATCCGATCATCAGATTAGGCAATAGAGACAAAATAAAATTTACATCATCATGGTTTCGGATTTTCTAAAAATTATTAAAATGTTAAATCTAATTCAAAAACAAGTCAGCAAACCAAAGTTTAAAATTCAAACATACCACTAGATACTCAATAATAGTGGACAAATACTCGGTGTTCTCCTTGGTTAATTTGTGCTCAGCAATCAAGGTATCCAAAAATGTTGGCCACTCTATGATCACTGGCGAATTAGACTGTTTCAGCTTTTCCAGGATCGATTCAACGAACGGCGTCTTGAGCTGCTCCAAAATATTGCTGTACAATAAGTCCTGTTCTTGCCATAACTCGTATTCCGTCATCGGACTTTCGTCTTCGTATTCCTGTGAACATTAACATTTTTTCTTTATACCGAAGCAAATCAATAGGAACTCATTCTTACCGCCGCCTGGTTAACCTTTACCAGGTTCTGAATGTACCTCATCCAACCATTCACCATGTCCTCTAGTTGCACAATAGTGTAATCATCAACACGTGCCACTTTTGAGTCCACCTGAACTTTATCTTTATCATCTTCATTCTGAATATTCTCTTGACCGGCTTGATTGTATCCTGTTGGAAGTTTGAACGGGGTAACAGCGTTTGTTATGGTCCTATAAAAAGTATATTAAAAATTTGTTTAAAATAACTAAAAATAAACAAACCATTCAATGGAATCACTAATTTTGGTGAGGTTCAGATCCAGTGAATGGCGAATGGGTTCTCTTTTAACGATAACATTCTTCATTTTATATCGTGCTTCTTCGCCTTCTCGCTGCTTGTCGGTCAACAGAATTGTCCAACGTTCCGATATTGTTGCTTTTACTACATAAAATATTTTTAAATCGATCATCAATTTGGTTTTATAATAATTATTTTTACCTTCGATAATTTTAGTAATATGATCTTCTTCAGAGTCCACGCTTATAAGGGATCTTGACAACGACGGTTCGAGATGAGCATCATTGCCGCTAGCCGAATGTCCGGATGTTTTCGCAGTGACTGCTTTCAGGCGAAAGTCTGACGGCCGAGAAAAATCAATTAACTGCACGGTCGAATTCTCTGTATCTACGCACTCTTCTTGTTCCGGGAATTTGCTCTCCTGCTCGGATTTGGGCTCACGGAATTGAAAGTCAATCCCAACGGGGTAGATCTGGTTTAAATTTTTTTTTTGAAATTTAGTTACAAAAGAGTCAAACTAATTACCGATTGCATAGCAGTTCCCATGGAACTTATCATGTGACCCTTTGAAGTGCCCATCATTAAAAAATTGGTGATCTCAGCCTCACATTCGTCCATGGTAGCATATTTTTCTGAAAATCAAAATCTCAGATTTATTATTCAAAATTTAATTATATAATCAAATTGAGTTTACCAATTGGTGGTCGTGTTTTTCTAACCACATAGAAGTAGTTGGCTGCTGGGTTAAGGATGTCTTGTGGCATAAAACCCAAATGACAATGAAGAATTGGAGTTTTTACATAGGTTTGGATGATTTTCTAGGAAGTCAAATTGAAGTAGTTACATTGGATTAAATCTAACAATCGATATTTACTTGAACCTCAACGTAGATTGGTGTGGGTGGACGAGATGGTTTCTTCTTACCCTTCTTGCCTTTCTTTTTCTTGCCTTTAATAATATATGAATTAGTAACGCAAAGAATAATAAAATTAAACAGAAAACAATTATTATAAATTGGTTATATAAACACTCACCATCATCCTCATCATCAGAAAACCCTTAGTAGTGCGGTATGGGAAAGAACAACGACAATATTACAGATTACGAAATACTAAAATTACAACTATATGCCAACAATACACTTAACAAACCTGTACTCCTTGCTGATGTAGGCCTTGATCCTGCACTTGCTGCTCCTTTCTTAACTATAAATTAACGAAATATTAAAAAAAAGTATACCATTTCATTTATTCTCACCTTTTCCTTTGCCCTTCTTAACGATTTTCGGAGGAGGAGTTGGTCGAGGCACTATAATAAACAAGCACATACACAGAAGTTGAATACTATTGTAGTGGTATTAATTTATATATACACACAAACCTTCTTCCAATACGATAATAGTTTCTTCAACCATCTTATCGTAGAATGTTCTCCAGAGAAACATAAGCTGCTTATCTACATCCGAGTGCTGAGCGATGGCATCGTCAAAGAAACCTCTAATCTGGTCGCCGTGTTGTTCTAGCATATCCTCGGCAATTGTGACGTCGTACACGCCAAGCATATTGGAGATTTTGAGACTGAGCCATTGCAGTCGAATGTCCTCCTTGGGATTCATTACACAAAGTGCACACACACACTTCCACTTCTACTCTCTCTCTGTGTGTGTGTGTGTATCGTCTTCAATTTTCGGAACGTGTGCACGTGACGCTTATCTATCTTGACTCGTCTCTTGCGCGTGTCTTGCGTACGCTATATGGATAACGAAAAGTTTGTACGAAGTTTTAATCAAGAGCTTGTGCAATTAATCAGTG
The DNA here is from genome assembly GCA_010015015.2 of Bolitophila cinerea. NCBI lineage: Eukaryota > Metazoa > Arthropoda > Insecta > Diptera > Mycetophilidae > Bolitophila > Bolitophila cinerea. Next base: position 8,770 of record JAAAKO020014885.1, read on the forward strand.
AGAATGACTTTCGTAAAGAGTCACGGAAATATACACAGACAATCAGGCGAAAAGGTTTTAATATTGTAAACTTCAAGAATGCGTATGCGTCATAACATAAATTCAAACAATTTTTTTTCATATGCAGTCGTCCTTAGCTACTTAGACTGGCTTTATCATGGCCAAACTCAAAGGGGTTGTTATTTTAGAATGTTTGTATGGTTTTGCATAGCAACTGAACTCGCAGAATTTTGTTTGTAAACATATCCAACAAAATGAAATACTTGGAATCAGAATACTAATAATGTTGTATTTCCAAATCAAGACTTCAATTTAGTCAATGATAGTATAAAAATACTATATAAACATTACTGTGGCGCGCTTTTCGATCAAAGGGAAATTTCGTTTTTCCACACCCGTTTCGCGAAAGCATATAATTGTGTGATACCACACGACATCTCGTGGTCTGCCTCCTGGCACATTTATGTATGTTGTATATATATTATGTTTTATTAAATTACTATATATATATATATATATATATAAGCTTTAGTTCCATGTGGCTATACAATAAAATCCTAAAATTACCAATTAAAAACAGTTTGCTACATATGCGACATTTGCTACGTAGCAAATAGAATTTTGTGCTACATTTACTACTCGTAGTAAATTAAAAAAAAAAAATTCTCGACTCCAACAACAAAAAACATTACTGTATGTTACGTGGATTTAATGTACGTATACGTATAAACGTATTATTATTATTAAATCAAATTTTCAATGGAAGACGACATAATCATTGATGTAGTGAACGCACTCTTCTTGTACTTTAACGTCAAATATTGAATTTGCCAAAACAACTGTCAAATTGCAAGACTGTGTTTATATGATTGTGTTTGTGTGCGTGAATTGTTTTTGAGAAAAATTATTACACTCGATTACATTACACAGTCCATTTCGGAACGCTAAAGCCAGAATAATTAATTTATGGCCGCTCGTCCTCAGTCAAACTAATAACATCACGCGCACACGGACGCAACGCACTACGTAGATCTTAGGTCGTTGTATTCCGGAAGAGTGTACAACGAGTGTGCGCCCATACAGGGTAGTTTTGCGCGAGTGATTTTATGTGTTTGGTGCAGTTAACCTTTTTTGACATTGAAACCGATTTAAACGCTTTTTATTGGCGCTGAGTGTCGAGTTTTTCGTCAAAGTGCAAATTCTTGGTGTGGAGTGCTGTGCTGGAGCTGTTTGAAGCTGCAGCTTGGCAATTAGTGTACGTCGGCGCACGGCAGTGCAATAGACAGAAAGTACATAATGGCCAAGGATGAGGAGGATGATCTGCTGCCCGATAAAGATGCAGCCAAAGGTTTCTACGCAAAGTACGAGCCAAAGGAGATTCTCGGCAGGTCAGATATACATTTCTCTACATGCGTCCACCTCGAATGGATATTTACATCGCTTTATTTATAAATATATATATATATATATAAATATTCCATGCGTGTGTGCTTAATCTTTGCTATCAGTATATGCGTGCACACATTTGAAAGTATTATTTTATATGTCATTCGCTGTACTGGCTATTTTTAGATAAATTACGCATACAAACAGAATCAATTTGTGAGATAATGTGTGTGCAAACGGTAATCAGTAGGATTTGCGGCTGTGTTAGATGTCCAGAGCTAGCAAAAGCAGTAAAAGTGTGAAGTCTTCTGTGTCAGAGTTCACAGGTCGCAAATGTAGAATACATCGACACATCGATTTTGCATTCTTATCAAATTTCCACATGCTGTCCGGGTTTTTGAACCGTAAACTGTTATCTAATCTCCTAATTTATCCCGTCACTTGTTGATTCCGGTTCTCTCACAGCACATGATCTCTCTCTCTCTCTCTCTCTTCTGCTAAAATATGGTTTTCCGCATTTTCTAGTTGTACATATAAAATTTAAATGTGTGTCTATGTTAGTGCGGAATTGTGTTTTCTTTTCCGTTTGTGCATTTTTCCCCTGATCTCAGACGCGCATTGTATAAAAATAAAATTAAGATATTCCACAATAATACAGCTGTACACCGTAAACTGTGCCACACAGATTAAAACAGATTCTTAATAAAGAAACGTTTCCACCGGGTTCACTGCAACGTTGTCTGATCACCATCACAGCGCCTTGCCTCTCCGACACTCAAGTCTGTCCCATGTGTGTGCGTGTATATATTTTACGATGTTTACACACGACACACACGTGCCAGATTCAGTTGCACTTATTTTGTCGTACGATCATTGTTATTGTTATTTTATAATAAGAACATAATTTTACTTATTTAGTGAGGACTTGGCAGACGCGATTATCATAATTAAACGGCTCTAATTGACGCGAATTGTCGGTGTTTTGCTGTCTTTGACATTATCTTTGTAGTAAATACTCTTAAATACAAAAAAAGGTTGAACTGCCTTATCATTTTTATGTTTTGTGATTTAATTTTTTGACAACTCCATTAAATCCCCAATGATTAAATATTTTTTTCATTTTAAGTTTTTATCATTTTTTTTCTAATATGAATAGTTGCATTAGGTTTACAGAATTTTACAACCCTGATTTGTTTTGACTCGGTATAGCACTGCAATATAGTCTATAAGCTTATCGTCGCTGGCACTCCAACCTATGGTACCTCGTAAAAATCCTGAAATGGTTCTTGGTCAATCTAAGCTTGTCGGTTACACTTCTTCTCATCTTTTTCGTGTTGCACTAAAACCCAACTGAGCCATAGTCGCTTCCACAATGTTCCACTTTAAATTTAAATGGTCAAGAGCGCTTGCGGTCCAATGATGAAATAATATCCATCCATATGCACTTTGTTCTTCCAGTTAGTCTTGTGTTGAACTCTACATATTTTAAAATTAAACACTCTCTTGGTGACCAGTGTTGATATAAAATATGGTTGGTAAGATTTTCAGACACATTTCAACAAACCTTTATCATCCTATGTTTATAGACACTCACCTATATTTTTAGTTTATCTTTATATATATCTTATCTTTGTCTTATCTTAAATATTATTGTAAATATCAATTTTGATATTACCGCATATACCAAAGCTGGATTAGGAACCCAATTTATTACATAACTCGTATCCAAGCCATTGCCCATATGTAGAAGACCTGGAACTGTTCCAAACCTTATACATCAGCAGAATCTTTGTATTTGAAATCATTAATTTATATATGCTAAATTCTGGCGTCTTCCTATCAAACCACCTTCTTCTGGTAAAAAAAACAGTTCTTTTGATTGCATCTTACTCAACATTAGTAAAAACATATTTTTTTGAAATTATTTGAAATATATATAACCAACTTTATTATATTTTATACAAAATTTTCTTAATTGTACAAATTGTACAACATTTTCAATAAAGAACATAAAAATTAAACATTTTTTTAGAATATATATATCCAAATATATACTTATTGATAATAATTACAAAAACTAACATTTATCAATTATGTTAGAATATTGAGTACTGAAATGCGCATTTACAAGTAACGTTTATAAATGTTGTTTTGTACTTTAAAATTGTACAATAATGAAAACTAATACGTATGCTAAATAATTTAATAAGCACATGATGACATTGCCAAAAGTAAACACTTGAAAATATAATTAAATTAACGCAGTTTTTTTAGATGCATTGGTCTTTATATAGTTAAAACTTCTTTATTTATAAATTTCTTCTAACACGTGCTGCGTTTTCCAGAGCGTCGCAATTAATGTGCACCAGAAATTGCGTTGTTAAATGGAAATATGCATATTGATAGAAATAAAGAGATCAGGGAAATGTTGTACTTTCAAACAATTATTTAATATTACTATTCGTTTGTTATAACAAAGAGAGGCCACTGTCAAAAAAAGTCTAGCACAAATGTAGAACACTTTATTAAGTGCTAATGACTTAACCTTGACCGCTGCCGCGAGATGTCGTCTCCGAAATAGCATTCGCGTGGTTGTGCTCCAGAGATAATCAACTTCATCATGTGTTGTTGAATGGCCCCTGCAATAACAAAGGCTTGTATATGTATATGTTTGTTTGTGTCACGAGAAATCAGTGATTAGAACACAGATTTATGAATTGTGCAAACTTTATTAACAGCAACAATGTACGATTATAATAAGGATTATACCTATATACGTATACGTTATACCATAATTTCGTATGTGTTTACTATAAATAGAGATAATTGGTTAAGTGTATTTATACATTGCGTGAGTTGTAGGAAGAGTAGTATTGTAAACAGTTTTTTATATTTAGTTTCTTTTTTTCGCAGAGGGATCAGTTCGACGGTAAGACGTTGCATCGACAAGGAGACTGGCAAGGAGTATGCAGCAAAAATCATTGACCTGGGTGCCGATGGTGGTGATACGTCCTCGCAGCAAATGTTGGATGCGACGCGACAAGAGATCGCCATTCTGCGTCAGGTTTTAGGCCATCCATATATTATTGATCTTCAAGATGTGTTTGAGTCGGACGCATTTGTGTTTCTCGTCTTTGAGCTGTGCCGCAACGGCGAACTGTTTGACTATCTGACGTCCGTTGTGACGTTATCCGAAAAGAAGACCCGCTACATTATGCGGTAAATTAAAAATACATCAAAAGAGATACAGTATTTGCGTAAAGCAATCAATAATCAATTAACGTTATTTTTTGTTTTATTTGCATTTGTAGGCAGGTATTTGAGGGTATAGAGTACATACACTCACACAGCATTGTGCACCGTGATCTGAAGCCAGAGAACATATTGCTGGACAATAGTTTTAACGTAAAGATTACGGACTTTGGTTTTGCCAAGGTACTGTTGGACGGACAGAAACTGAACGGTAGGTTTCGCTAGCTCGACATTGTTTGTGGGGTTTCTCAAATAAAAGTGGTATTACGTAAAAAAGCTAAAGTTTTATATTAAACGAAATAGTGATATTCTGAGTTGAATTGCAAAAATAAGAAGAAGCTTACATAAACCAAATAGAGTATACACTAAACTTAAAGAAGTAGGCAATTCAACGTTCGATTTCTTACGTGATCACACTCTTAGTTTTGTTGGAATGCACACAAACTCATAATTAACAGTGTGTTTTTAATTATGCAGATCTTTGCGGCACTCCCGGATACCTGGCGCCGGAGACGCTGAAGTGCAGTATGTGGGAAAAGGCACCCGGCTACTCTCGCGAAGTTGATGTGTAAGTATTTTTTCTTTAATTTTAGTGCTTTTTTCATATTACATAGTTGATTGAATAAAACACGGTTTACGTACGTGTTTTAAATCATTTTTGATATTTTCATTTTATGACACTTTTTTGGATCCAATTGAATTGAAAACACGTGCGTGTTGTTGAAAGGGTTACCGTCTCAAAGATACAGAACACGTATGGCACATACACTCCGGGAACATACCCACCCAGAGTGACTACAATATCTTCAGAGGTGAGGTTAGAATAGAGATCTTCATCGCCAGAGAATCCATCCTTGAGAGAAAAGTCAGTGTACTGCGGATCCAATCCTCTCTCGAAAGATATTAACTAAAAACCTATTTGCAAAGCGAAAATCCAGAATGACGTAGTCTTCCAATCTCCGCTGAGTTATAGCATATGTTCCTTCAATGAAGAGGTGGCAGGCCCAATAGGATATCCAAAGCACATGTGGTACTGGTTCTGACACTAGTTATGGCAATGCCTATAACCTCTTTGCTCTATCTCTCGCCACACAATAAAGACTTAGACTGAGAGAGGCTTATTATCGCATAAGTTGAGAGGTCTGTTTAATTTGTTTGGATTTTATTTTGTAGTGAATTATTGTGTTTTAAAAATTACGTTTAAAACACATAAAACACGCATTTTAAAACAAGTGAAAAATATGGCCATTTTTAAGTAATGTTTTAATTTCAATGTAAGTAAGAGTTTTTTTTGTTCACTTGACATTTTAAAAGGGATCGGCATTCAAAATCCAGAATTTGTAATTCTCCTTTTTTTGATTGTTTTAATTTTTTGTTTATTTTTATAAATCATTTTTTTGTTCATTGTTCGATATGTTACTAGCGCCAATTGCAATTTTCAGATGATGAATTGTGAGCAAACTCTATGACAAAGCAATAATTGCTAGTCTTTTGCTTGTTGCTACGCAAAAAAGCAAAATACTAGCATAAAACAATCAAAAATAAAACAATCCACTACTTTCTTTCCATTCTTTGGAAAATACATTATATTTGCGCGCTGTTTTTCTTTTGGCGCTTCGCTCCGTTTTTACTAAAAATAAACAAAAGGTCAATCAACATACAACATGGTTAATCATTATTTTATGCAGAAAAGACTTTGGCTGACATTACAGACAATTCATAAAGAGATGGCGACAGTGACATTGCTTCGTCAGTGAGTTGGCTCATAATTCATAAAGTGATGGCATGTGGCCACACACCTCACAAACCATGAATAACACATGAATCATATTCCAACCGAGTTCAAACCCCTTAGTCAATTACGCCACAGCGACCGCACTAAAATACCGCCTAACTTTATAATATTACTTTTTGTTATCTCCACTTTCATTCTGTGTGTAATTCCAATACATAAAAAACAAATTTCAGTCTCACAAATAAAAGTATTATAGTCCTCTATTCATACTCACTTTCAATTCTAAACTTTTGAACATATTGTTAAAAAGATGGCTTATATTTTGTGCAAATTAAAATCCATCTTCTTTTTCAATATATATATATTTTTTATTTTGGTATACATAAAAAAATTGGGTCTATAATTACTATTATTTTACAAATATTAAATATGTATTGTCTAGAATAAGGTAGATTACGACCGACGTATAAAAAGTTAGGGACTGTCGACTGTACTTACTTAAGTATTGTAAAAAAAATTACCGTAAGCACTGCTTAAAAATCTCGATTACGAATTATCGGACGTTGAAATAATATAATATGATCTCGAAAATAACCAATACCATTCTTTCAGGTGGGCCTGTGGCGTCATAATGTTCACACTTCTTGTAGGCTGTCCTCCGTTCTGGCATCGTAAGCAAATGGTCATGTTGCGCAACATAATGGAAGGAAAATACAGTTTTACATCGCCCGAATGGGCTGATATATCAGGTAAGTCTAAAATTCCTGTTCAACCAGTAACTGATTCTAAACTCGTGCGTCTGCAATGATTACAGAGGACCCCAAGGACCTCATAAGAAAGTGTCTTGTCGTCGAGCCGGAAAACCGGATTACCGTAAAAGAGGCCCTGAAGCACCCGTTCTTCACGACTACTGTGAGTACCATGATCTGAAAAAGATCACATCCTACACTTTAGATTTTTCAAAAAACTAGTATACTCTAAAATTATTCTTTGCCTATTTGCTTACATAATTTTGATTTCACGTTATTTTTTTCTTTTTTTCTATTTCCATTTTCCTACCCGTTCCGTGCGTGGATAAACACACATACTCACGTACATATTCAAAAAACGTGCAATGTGTATGTAGCTTTTCGAACAAGATATCGGTCCATTGAAGAGAAGCCTATCCGCGAAGAGCAGGCGATTCAGTCGCATTTCCGAAATAGCACTGGTAACCACCACCACATGTTGTTGCTGGACAACGTCGTGTGACAGATTAAAGAGAAGAGTGAAAGTTTTGTTACATTTCTCATTTGTATTCGTCCATTGTTTTCGTCTCACGTGTTATCATGTTTTCCTTGTTTTGTTTAGTCTGGTGCTTTTTTGGAAGATCCAGCTGCTTTGTGCTAGCTAGCAGCTGCTGCTGTGCTTCGTGTTTTTTGTAACGTGTTCAAACTCATAGAATGTATGCGTGCGTGACTGAGATTGTTGTCGTACCAACAACATCGATTATTTATATACTTATATAATTATACTAAATAATTATGGGATTTTCTGTATTAACAAATCTTCTAATGTCTAATCACAATAAAGAAGAATTTTATTCGCGCTAACCGCTTGCCTGTTTTGAAATCAATTCAGTGTCATTTTTGGTACTGTATGTTTTGTCTTTTTGTTGTGTTTCTATCTGTTATTTGTACATACTATAACTTAAATTTAATTCTGATTTAAAAGCAAAATTACATAATTTTAACTAATTTTCTAATTTAAATTAATACAATAATAGAAAGGTTCTGATTTAAACTACACGGTATGCATTTGCTTTTTAAGAGCATGTAAATATTTGTGTCAATGCCATAAGTTTATATATATTTGTAACTTATTGGCAGTCTTTTTCTGTCTTTTTTTGATTTCCGTACTACGTCCTGTAAAATTGGGTGCTACATGTTTACCCTAGTCTCGCACACACAGACATAGCTAACAATATCCCGATTTTGTACCGTTTTTTAGCTTCGTCGACAGAGTCTCTTTAATGCAAGAAAGAAGTTTCACTATGCCATACTGTGTGTACGTGCCATGGTACGTATTAGACGCCTGCGCTACACCACGGAGCCGCTAAAGGTCGAGGATGCCATGTCAGATCCATACCGTGTGAAGATTCTGCGCAAGGTTGGCGATACATATGATTACATATACATATAATATAACAATATCTATATGCTACTATTTTCAGGTGATTGACAGTTGTGCGTTCCGTGTTTACGGCCATTGGGTTAAGAAGGGCGAAGGCCAGAATCGGGCAGCACTTTTTGAAAACACGCCACGCACAGAACTCCATGCGATCTATCTTGCCAATCTTAGCCGATAATACAGACGACGACCGTCCAAGGCAAAACACTTGGAAGTTTCAACAAAATATATAGTTTTTCAATTTTCACGCGTGCGCATATGGGCTAGTTGTTTGTTTTTCGCAGCCTTTGCAGCCGCCGCCGCGCACGACTCACGTTACGTTAGTTTCAACGTGACTCTTAGTCTACAAGAGCGTCGGCATGGCATCTACGAAATAAACTATAGGTTATGTATACTCAATAAATTAGTTGTTATATCTGTAAGTTAAACACACACACACACAAGAACGCCCGAAATTATGACGAATTTCAGGCGGACGCAACAACAAGAAATCCAATTTAAATTTTTATTTATTTTAATTAAAAATAAAAAAAAATTAAAAACCGCTTTCTATTTTATATAGTAAATATCGTTTAATTAACATAATAATATGGTCTGTATACAAAATATATAATTTATCGGGTACTACAGAAAGAGAGAAAATAACGCGCGCTAAATTAAATATATATTTTTAAGCCTTAAGTACTTTATTAAGATAGGAGCGCGCCTAAAGATTTTATATATTTTTTTTAATGATGTTTTGAAAGGAGGTTTGTTTTTCTGAAAGAATGTACTCCGGATGAAAATCTTAAAACCCAAATTGGTAATCTTATTTATAATTTGGCAGCCTTTCGTTACGGTGGCGAGATTTTCGAGATTCTGGTGATTATTCGATCACGAATACTGAAGAATAATTGTTTTGTTTTAAAAGAATAGATTTTTAAAGTTAATTTATCGTCGGACACGATTGATTGCTATCTCGAATATGCACGAATGGAAAAGAGAATAAAACTACTTTTGCGCTTGCATTTTTGCCTGCATCTGTGCCAGCATTTCGGTCATGCGAAGCAGTTCAGCTTCCTTTTCCTGGAGAATGCGGTCCTTGTCTGAGTTGGTTTGCGAGGGTGCATTTTCGTCACGTGACCCTGAACCAATGTTCTTGCGCACACCCTTTGCCAGACGCTCTGACCGATAGTTTTCGTAGTGAACCTCCTGTGTGACTTCTTGCAAGTCCTGCATGTGAGTTCTAAGAAATAAAATTAGTGTGTTTAATTAGTTATATAATTTGTTATTACTGATCTAGACTTACATCAACATTGTGCGTAGCTTGATAAAGTCACAATGATCTGGGTTCTCTACTTCGACGACACCCCATGGGTACAGTCGACCGCGAACTTTGCGACCCTTCACCTCAATCAACGTGGTTGCTCCGCATACTGCAAACGGCACGGCTTCTTTAAGTTGGCGGACCTGTTCTTTGTACTCTTCATCCTCATCGCTATCACAGTCTGGCAGCGGGTAGATTTTAATACCGTTCTCTTCGATTTCTTGCATAATGCGACTTTTCAGCCGCAGGATCTCTTTCTTTGTCAAACAGTCTGCCTTTGCGATGACCGGTACAATATTTACCTTCGAGTGCAGTTTCTTCATGAACTCAATGTCCAATGGCTTTAGGCTAAAAAAACACAAAGCGCCAATTATTAAAATTAATCAACAAATATTTTATTGTTTCCATTTACCCATGCCCGAACGGAGAGATGAAATAGAAACAACAGTGGATGCGATTATCGATGATGTTGCGCCGATTGAGGCCGCTCTCATCGCGCAAGAATCGCTCGTATTGTTCGTCGATGTACTCCAGGATCGAGCTGAAGCTATCCGAGTTGTCTATGGCATCACCAAAGCCGGGCGTGTCGACAACAGTCAAGCGCAACTTTACGCCACGCTCCTCAATCTCAACTGTGGATGCGTCCAGTTTAACAGTCTGCTTCTGTTTTTCTAAATAAATAAAATATGTTGTATAAATGTACATGTTAAATGTTATCTGCATAGTATGCGTCAGACAATACATAAAAAGACAAACAACAAAAATATAAGTACATTTATTGTATTTATATCTTTTTAAAAATTAAACATACCAATGGCACCGGGAATCACTCTCTCTGGATATAGATCGGTTAGGAATAGACTATTGACCAGCGTAGACTTGCCCAGGCCGGATTCACCCACCACCATAAGCGTGAACTCGAATCCTTTCTTGACAGACTTTCTGTGAACCTGGTTTGGAAGATTGGCAAAACCCACATAGCCAGGCGTTTCGAGGCTTGAAAACTGTAAATACAAAAAATAAACTTTTTATTTAAACTTTTAGCAATATATAATTGTTAGAGCAACCTAAAATCAACAGCGTATTCTATTTAAATAAATACGATAAATTGACGAGTTCATAAGGTTACAATTTAAGGTTGCTTTTTTCGCTCGAAATTGAATTTCATCTTGAGGATGTTTTTTAAACATTCCGAATCGGTTTTCTTTAGTCGAAGTAAAGTAGTCAACTTTCAATTTCGGGAAGTTGACAACCGCCTGCCGGTTTATGTCAACCTCCCAATTTCTCAACTTCCGAAAATAGTAAATGTCTTTAAGTAAATTCGTTACTAATTATTACCATATTATTTTATTGTACAGCCATTGATAAATGATTATAAATGCATACTTATTTTTTGATGAGTATTTTTTCAGGATTGCAAAACATATTTTTTGCATATGTTCTACAACTATGCCAAAACGGCTTTGAACGAATACAAAAATATATTTTTACTAAATAACAATTTATCTTTTGCACTTCTCCCATATCATTTTACATTACATAAAATATTAGCAGTTAGTTAAGTTTTATTTCATTAATTTTTTTTTAAATATTTTTCAATTCATTAAAGAAATAAAAGACAATCCGATTTGTGGTATAAAAAAATGCTTTGAAATAAGAATAATTTTTAAAAATAAATAAATTTAAAAAAAACTAAATCATAAGTCACACAAAATAAAGTGACAAAAAATAGTAAGATAAATAAGTTTAGATATTAAGACGATAATAAAATAAGATAATAAGACGAAACTACAAAAGTAAACGTTTTCAGGCGAAAATACCATTTTGAAAAACCACATGTTAGGGGGACAATCGACAAATGCCAACCTCCTTCCCATTCATTTGCCAGGGATCTAAACGTAAAAACGGTGTTTGCTGGAAGACCTCAAAATCAATCCGGTGACCGAAACTAAAAAAAATGTTCAATCAATCCCGTATGAAACGGCACGTTTATTTTTCCAGATGTGATACATGCTTTTTGCAGCAAAGAACCAATACGGGAATGCGGCACTTACAAAAAAGGGTAAAAGAATTTAAAAATTTACTATTTACGATTTTATATTTCAATAGTAGTAACTACTATTTTACATCTGCTATTTTCAACGATTGGTTTTAATTATTGAAATATAAAATGATTTTAATAATATTAAAAAAGGTTTGAAATAGTGCCGCAAATGTCTAAAATGATTGCAATTGTCGCCCCTGACATTGTCATTTGATATGGCCTCATTTATCTTTGCAGAATCAATCTTTGCCTCAAAAATCACACCACCATAAAATAGTATAAATCATCAAGGTCAACGACTTAAAAATGTATTAGTACAAAAACCAACAAATCTTATTACGAGTAACACATAAGCAATTGCAATACAGGAAGTACTATGACTGCACAGCAATGGAATATAAACCAAACAGTTGTTTTGTGTGTTGTATATGCATGCTGTAGCAAAACTGTAGCTTGTTGTAGCATATGCATTTTAAGTATACACACACACACATGATTTATGGTTGCGGTTAATCGGTTTGTTTACAGCTATAAATAGCGTTTCTTGAAACAATATACCGAGTTTTGACGATGCGACGTATCTGCTGAGCTGGTTAAATTATGATACATAAAAACGATTCCAATTATTTATTCACATGTGTGTGTCACTGCGAACTATAAAAGCACTTTGGAATGTGTTTCGCATTTGTGAGTTGTGCCAAATTATTGGAATGCGAATATAAACATTTTTTATTTTGTATTGATACAGTATGTATGAATATGGAATATGGCTAATGGGTGTTTAATATGAGAACATGATAGAGTGGAATAAAAGACTACCTTGAATGTTGGGCATTACAAAGCAAATGTTGGAGAACGGGATAAAAAATAGGACACTCTTATAAGACTAAATGCAGTACATGTATATAGGACAAAACAGAATGCACAGTAGTTGCAGGTTGCAGTACAATATAGCATTAACGGCCGCGCCCTTCTGCCGACTGTTTTGAGTGCATTATCGCGCGTGTATGTGTGCAAATATTTGTATGCTTAATCATCAATTTATCTGATGACGTATAAAACAAAGGGTTAGCTTTTATTAAATCAAACAAACAAAAACTACTAACTATAAATTTACACTTACATTTTTAGCCGTTTCTGAAGACATTCTTTATTTCGTTGCTAAAAATTTCTAAGAACACTAAGCAAATATCACGCGCACCCCACGACGGAAGAACAGATCGTTAGAAATTTTGGGTCACCGTGGGTTTTGACTACCCGGCTAGTCGTTAACAAGGCAACACCAATGCACAGCACACTCACGAAAAAGCTATCGGACGCGGATTGTATTATACACAATTCAAAAAGCAAAAACAGATACAGATGGGAAATAATAAAAATACTTGTATGGTGTATGCACTATGCACGATACGAAGACGAACACAGCCACAAATAAGAAATCAAATAACATTAAAATAAACGCGTCAATGAATGGAGGGTGCGATTGGAACGTGCCGCAACGTTGCCGTTGACAGATCGGGCTCAAACGTTGTGTTGTGTTGAACGGCTTTATCTGATGAGTTCCCAGTAATCAAAACGATTTTTTTAATTCAATTTATTTAAATGTACAGAATTATATTTTATTATAATTGAATTAAATTGAAGTTTGTGCAGTGTAGTGCCTAGGAAATTTGTCTTCCCCTCCCCTCTCATAAGGGGGTCGCCCAATACCGAATAACATAATACATTTGAGTGTTTTTCGAATATGCACTTTAAATCGGAAATGGCGCGGCGGTTATATATTTTTTTAAAAAACGGGACATTCACTGTGTTTTCGAAAGATGCAGTTTTATTAAAAACCCCTTAACTCTTATATGAGGCCGTGCACCAATTCGATTTCGAGGAGCAGCCCTTATATAAAACTTCAGCCCATTCTTTTATTATCACAACCACAACTCACAAGTACATTTATATTTTGAAAAAAAAAAATCATTTGCGATGATAATTAATTAATAGGTTTGAATAAATGTTTTTTTTTAATTATAATAATAATAAATATTAATTAATTTTGGGAAAATTGTTCCCTTAAGGCGTTAGAGGTAAAATATCCAACATCATAATCTTTATTATATAGTTAAATAAAATCCATGGTTTTGCTTGTTTTTTTGATAGTATTTCTAGAACTACTTTATACAAAAAAAAATATACAATCTTTTAAGTCTAATAAAGGGATGATAGCTGATAGAGAAGTGGTCGCAAAACTTGCGATAAATAAACAGGGGAAAATTATGTTGCATTTGGCATAACTTTCAGGCATTTTTTGCTTTGCCCCATAAAGTGTCAGCCTTGAATTTATACATGTTTTATGACTGCGACATTAGAATATTAGTTTTCCATTTGTTTTGAAGCTTTATGATGATTATAAGCAAAATTGCTATCTGTCATCAAGTCATCATCATCATTATTTCTATTTGTCAAACAACCGCTACACCATCGCGCATCGCATAAAAGACAAACCAAAAAACTTAAATTTTTTTAAGCTCGTGTATGTAGGTGTTATTAAGAAATTACAAAATAATCGAATGAAATTATATCAAATTCATATATTTACATACATAGATCACTAATATATAATATAAAATGGCTGACGTACTCGATATCGATAATGCCGAAGACTTCGAAGTCGACGACGATGGAGACCAGGGTATTGTGCGGCTTAAGGAAAAGGCACGCCGTCGCAAGGGCCGTGGTTTCGGAAACGAGAGCATTCCGCGTGAACAAATTCAAGACTATGAGCGCGTGCGCCAGGAACACGACGATGATGACGAACTGGAGCCAGGTCCACAACGCTCGGTTGAGGGTTGGATTTTATGCGTTACACAGATCCACGAGGAGGCACAAGAGGATGACATCCAGGAGAAGTTTTGCGAGTATGGAGACATTAAAAATATTCACCTGAATTTAGACCGACGCACAGGTTTCCTGAAAGGATACGCTCTTGTCGAGTATGAGACATACAAGCAAGCGTGTGCGGCTCGTGACTCACTAAACGGCAGCGCTATTTTGGGGCAAACCATTGCGGTAGACTGGTGCTTTGTAAAGGGTCCCAAGAAGGTCCAAAAGAGCAGCCGGCGTCGTCGTTAGAATAACATACTTGAAACAAACCCATTTGTTCTGTAAGATTATTTAATTCCGTGAATATATATATACTGACGAAAAACAAAAAGGTTTTGTTTTTAAATTATGGGCTACAATTTATAGTTTATTGGTTTTCACATCTTAATTTAAATATGATATAATTATGTAAGTATAGATATTAATTTTAATATTGCTTGTGTTATTTGTTTATAATTGAAGATCTTTGGATTTATTTGCTTCATCTCGTCCATCTACATTCTAAAATACTTAATAAATTACTAATTGTATACAATTAAAAATTGAATCCTAAAATTATTATGTCTTAATTGAAATGTTTTGTGCTAAATTGATAGCTGGAAAGCTCTGTGCGCGATATGTTCACATTTATTGCATTTTTTATTACTATTATTAATTTTTGGTACGTAATTACTTAATCTGGATTTAATGAATAATTTTGATATTTTTAGGTGTATGGTCTATATCTCCAGTCTTTGGTAAGTTTTAGAAGTTAAATGTAATTTAAATTTCTTTGTCATGATCTGCTAGATGGCTTAAATAGAGTTGTATATTTTTGAACTCTGATGTAGAGCAATGTTCGCATTTGTTGCGTAGATTAAGATGCATGTGAACCTTATTGCCATAGTTCATGCGCACGTGGCCAGCCAATGTGCTCTGCTGCGCAAACATGGCCTTACAATGTGCACACTTGTACCATTGCACACGTTGTTTTGGATGTTCTTTTTTAATATGCATTTCCAGTGCATCTGGTGGAACAATTGCCTTACAAGTGTCGCACTTCGCACTTAACTCCTCGTTACTGTGATAATTATAGACGTGCCTACGTAACGTGGATAGTTTTACAAACTTTCGCTTACACTGGGTACATGCAAATAGATAATCAAACGGTGGCGCAGTTTTGTGCGTTATTCGGTGCATTGCAAAGTAACTTGCTTTGTCGAACTTCTCAGGACAAATCGAACATTTGAAGGGTTTCCTTTGTGTGTGTCTATAGTTCAAGTGCTCTTCCATTGACAACTTGTTTGAAAAGGGTTGGAGGCAAAGTTTACATTTAAATATTTTACCTTTTTTGGGTGAATTATTTTCAGACAAAAATGTCTCGTTCTCATCAGACTCATCAATAACCAGTTCGCCCTCATCGTCTGATTCAATAATGTTGCCATCAATACTTTTTGGCTCTAACATTTCAATTTTGCACACCTCCTGAGGTGCATTAAAGAAATGATAAAGTCCTCTATCAACAATCGAGCCAGATTTGTAGGGTTTTTCGTCTCGTTTCTCGGCCCAGTGATGCATCGCTAAAGCAGCGTTTGCCATTTCAAGACTATTTTGAGAATAATCCATTTCAGTTACAATCTATGTGAGCGGCGTATACAAATATATAAACAATTAAATTAAATAAAATACCGTTTTTATTATAAGAACACTTACAAGCCTCGGTTGTGCACAATCTTTGTCAATAAATAGTCCTTAAATGGAAAAAATCAATACAAGTTTTTTTGTTATCACTCGGAGCTCCGCTCTGAGCACCGCAAAGCGCACAAATTTGTTGTGAGTAATGTTTATTTTACATAAATATCATAGATGGTACAGCAAAACAATATGGCCGTGCTCCAGATTAATTTTGCGGTATTCCTGTAAGTTGTTTTGAAAACTACAATCAATTCGAATAAAAACGAATTTGCAGATATTGTAATGTATGATTATTATCTTTACTTAATTAAAATATATATTTAACAGCAAATTTAGTTTTATTTCAGTACCCATGAAATTATATTAACGCAGCAACCAATCTGTCACATCAGCACAAACACAATTTAAAACAAAAAGTATGCAGCCAAAAGACGATGGTATTTTATTTTCCTGTACTATTATCACTAAAGAAAATATTAGTGAGGTTATGTACAGTGTATATTTTGAGTAAAGCACGAGTAAACCAGAGTAAACAAAACAAAAGTCATAACACAATACACAATACAGAACAGAATTAAGATACACACACGTGCTGTATAAATTAAATTTAATAAGGAGTTAAAAAAAACTTTTAAAAGCCATGACAATAACATGTGTTGTCTGCTCATTGAATCAAAAAAAATACAACTGTTCTAAATGTGATCTAAATTGTTGCAGTTTTAAATGCTATAAAATACATCAGGAGGAACAAGTAACACAATGTAGCCTCCTGGCCAACGATCATGAGCATGAACAACGAAGAATTACGGATGAGCACAACAAAAGAATATTGGCACCCTTTCCCACAGACGACACCGTAGACCCGGCTCGTCTGACCGAACTTGAACATAGCACGCATTTACAAGCATTACTGGGTAACCCACATCTACGAGACTATCTGCAGCAGATCGATAAATCTCCAGATGCGTGGAAAGCAATGAAACTTGCCATGATGGAACCGATATTCGTCGAGTTTGCCAACGAATGTCTGCGCATTGTGGAACCAGACAACGATTTAGTCGAGACGGATTTGTTTTCATAAAAGTAAATGCTTGTGTAATTTTGTAATAATATTAGCTGTTTCTATTTTACCTTGTATCATTTTTATTTGTAAACCCGTTTATTAGTATCAAAATAATGCCTTTTAATAAAAATTTTGAAACTTATTAAAATAGGTAAAATACATTTTGTTGAAAAGCCAATAAATAAAAAGGGATCGCCGTAAGTGCATCTCATAATTGTATATGACCACTGGCCTCACCGCGTGATTTACGCGATTTAGCGCAGCTTCTAAAGTATGTTTGAAAATGAACTTGAGATTAGTATTTAATATTTTTTAATAATTCATAAAATAAAATATAGTCCTAAATATCCACTTTAACCATATATTTGGTATAACCTTAGTGCCTTCTTAGATACAATAAATAAACATAACATTAAACATGTTTAATTTGGATGCCCCAAAATATTTGTTCTTTAAAGAATACAATCTGTGCTGGCTACATGACAAGACATACACAAAACAAATTTACGACTAAGTTAAAAACGCATGTTTTAAATTCCGTTGAGTCTAACATGATTCCAATTCATTCTGGAGTTATACAAGGAACCGTAGCGGGTCCTACTTTGTTTTGTATGTTTATCAACAATCTAGCTAAATGATTCTATCATAGCAAAATTCATTTGTTTGCACTGGACAAATCAAAAACTTCAATGAAATTGTAGAAAACGTAAATAAAGACCTTGAACTGGTGTCTGCTTGGTCAAAGTCCAACCACTTGCTTTTAAATGCAGGTTCAGTTGTTAATGAGTCGACAGGAAATATTGTTTTAAATAATGAATAAAACCCTTAAATGGAATGATCATGTATCCCTGATAATAAGCAAAGTATTCTATTGACTACAAAATTTGAAAACGCTTACATATATAACCCCTAAACATATACGCCGGTACACACTTGCCAAAGCTCTCTTTTACCAAATTTTATGTATTGTGATACTGTGTTTTATACTTTAGATGCAGAATCTAAAAGAAGACTTCAAGTCTGTTTCAATGCCTGTATACGTTACGTTAATAAGCTAAAGCGCTTAGATAATGCTGCTCAATATAAAACTACTTTATTAAGCCAGTGTTCCTTAGAGAATTATTTCAAATATCGTCTCTCCTGTGAGATTTTTAATCTTTTAATTCAAAATCAACCCCGTTATATATTTGAAAAGATTCAGCTAAACTCAAACAGTAGATCGAGGTGTATGTCACTACAACGGACACAAACACGTTTTGCCGATATGACATTTTCTGTAACAGCCGCTAAACTGTGGAACTCGCTACCTTTAGATGCGAGGAGGGCAAACAATTTTAAAACTTTTAAAACATCATTTAAAACATCATTTTAAAACAATGAATGTGTAAAATATTATTTTTGAAATGTGTGAATGTGCGTACCATATAATTTATTTACTTACTATCCTTATACTCATAATATTATACTTAGATATGTTACTAGCTTAAAATGCCTTTATGTTTGTAATAAACTCGTATGTATACAAACTTAAAACATAAACATATTACTGTAATACTATCTGAAAAAAAATATTATTAATTTCATTTCCCCGATTCAGTAAATTCACCAGAGAAGAACGTTTTCCATTTTTAAATATAGGTGCGCGGAGGAATACCGAAAAAATCTATGTATCTAAAAAAAACTATATGCCTAAATTTATATAATTTACATTCAGTCATAAAATGAAAACTATATATATTTTATGAAACAATAATGCAATAATATTAGTGATGACTCTTCTATCCTATTATATATAGTACTTCAGAGTTCGAGACATAAATATGAAAATTATAAAACAGGTAATATTTTAATGTTTTTTGGGTTTTTATTGTTTTCTCAAAGATTGTACAAAAATCCAAGCAAACGTGCTTATTGAGCAGCAGCTGCGGCTTCTGGCAAAGTCCTGATGATGTCCGAATCTCCGGGGTCGGTGATGGACAGGGTGCATACACGGAAGTATTTACCGCAAGCTGTTCCCAACTCAATGTTGTTTCCGCTGTAGTGGTGGACGCCGGTCTTGGCCAACATAGCGTAGTACTCAATCTCGGACTTCCTATTTTATTTAAAAAGAGATCTTGTTATTGTCTATATTAACACTAATGTAAATGTTTTGAAATAAATTAAAAAAAACATATTTTATATTGTGTTCAGAAAGAGTCTCTAGTATATAAATATCGTCAAAAAACATTCAGTTGAGAAAAATACTTCATCATTTACACAATGTAAAAATAAAACACAAATTTTGATTCAACTTACGTTTCGCTGCGTTTGGACCATACATGTTTGTCGTCCAAGACTACTCCATAGGTTTCCCAATAATTTACGGTACATCAACGCCAACATTCAAAACGAGAAGAGCTTTTCTGTAGTTCTTCTTGCGAATACACACTCAGAAAAGCGGTTCCATCGTAGTGTGTGTTTGTGTCACGTAATTATTTGGAAACATACTTCTCAGTCAATAAAATCGACTCCATATGGTTCCAATTCAACGAAACAAAATTATCAAATTGTGTTTTTCTCAGATGTGGGAAAACGCTACTTCTTTATAGTCTGTACCTTAGAGGTGGGGTGTTGTTGGCGATGATGATCAGCTTAGCCTTTCCTTGACGGAGTGACTTCAAAGTCTGCTTGTAGCCCAGGCAGAACTTTCCTGATTTCATTACCAGAGCCAAACGAGCGTTGGTCGACTCCAAGGCCTTTTTCTATAGAAAATATAAACAATGCTGCGTTAGTACAATTGTAGAGTACTAATTAAAATCCTATAGATAGCTAAAGACCAAATCGTCTTTAACCTCAATGTAACCAATAGACACGTGGATCAAATTAAAATCACATAAAATTTCTAATTACCTGCTTCTTTGGGGCAACCATTGTGTATGCTTTAGGTATTTCTGAAAGATTGAAGAGAATATGTTAGTAAAAACGATGATTAAAATAATAAAGCACTAGTAAAACTTGGATTTAAATCCAATTATTTATACAAGAGCTCAAATTGCACACGCACCTTACAGCACAAGCGAAAGAAAAAAGAGAACGATGAACGAAATAACTTTACCAAGTTAGCCAACCATCAGATTTCAGTTGCTTAAAATTTCAGATGTACACGTTCCAGATTGATATACAAGTTTGGTGAAAATATTTTTATCGTGGTAGGTGGTAGCTTTTCGTTGGTTGTGATTCCCAGCAAACATTATAAAACATTCATCGCAAACGAATAATGTATTTTTCAAAAATGCACTTCTTTATTCTTTTGTTATTTATATAAAAATATAAATGTACTTGTAATAAAATAAAAGATAATAATTGATAATAAAAGAATCAGATGAAGTTTAATATACGGCGAATGTTAGAGAATGGTCCTCCTAACAACGTCTGTTAGGAGACTCATCAAAATTGTTGTATTTTTTAGTTAAAAAGCGCGCGGTAGCGGGCAATTAAGCTGGGATTTATTTTTGAAACATTCGCTTACCAGCAAGTGGTAACAAGATGGAAATACATATTAGAATCAAGTGCGAGAGATACATATACAAACGTTGCCAGCAACGTTTTTGCTGTTTGCTTAGAGAAACGTTGAATGTAAGCTCTTTTTTCTGTGCAAATAAAACAAGCAAAGTATTAAAAAAACTAGTGAAAAGACAAGCAAAAAATTGAATATAATTTACCAGAGAAACATACTAAAACTGAATGCCCAATTATGTTTTAAAGAATAAAAATTCTAAAATGTAATAATGCATTTATTTTTAAATATTAATATTATAACAAAAATAAAAAGAACTATTCTTCCAAATACAGTTTTTTTAACCTCCCAAAAAATTATGATAGGGGGAACTCTCTTGCCTTCCCTGAAAATTCGGGGAAAGTACCATATATCAAAGTATTGCCGAAACATTTAAAACTCAGTAAATAGGTAACAGTAGGCAAAATATACCTTGTAAAAATCTCCCTAAACTCTCTTTTCTCTTCTTCGCTTTGTGTTTTTGTGTAAAAAAGAGATTGTTGTTGTGTACTGAAAATGTTATTGGGTCTATTTTATGCCGTCTGTTCCCTTGCACGGAGCACGGCCAAGAGCTCGAATTGTTTTGCGTTATCCTTACGGCTAAAGCTGCATTTTAATTCTGAAACATTCGCTTATCAGCAAGTGAAAACAAGATGGAAATACAGATTGAAATCAAATGCGAGAGAGACAAACAACGTTGGCAGCAACTTCAGTATTCAGAGAAACAATGAAAGTACGCTTGCTAGGCAAAAATATTTTCGCATACGTTTTGACTCTGTCTATCGTATGGTGAATATAATCTTTTTCAGCATGTCAGTGCTGGAATTGCTTGGCAGCAGTGTTTCACAATTAAAACCCAGCTTAAAAGAATATATGTGTGTTTGTGTGTGTAGATCACCTTTGAAAATTACTATGTATTTTGTACTAAAAATACTTTTTAAAAAGTATTTTGACATACTCTGATATTTATATACTCGTATGTTAAAACACATGAATCCAACGCTTTTTAATCTTTAGCTATTTACTATGCTTAGGTTAAGATAAGTACATGACGCACAAGTCACACCTAATGTATTATGTGAGTTTAAGTGGTTTCAGCTGCAGTATGCAGTATCACTTCACTTGTGTACGTTGTTGTTGTCCCGGTACAGAATAATATGTTCAGCTCAACACTTTTTGATAATGTCCAAAAGCTAGTGAGTCCATTTAAAGGACCATTAGCGCTAGCTAACTGCGATGCCTCTTTGCCAATTTCCACTAAAATCCCTGTGGATTCCTGTGAGTTTGGATCTACCAAGTACTTTTTGCTGTGCGGACTTGGAGGAATAATTTCTTGCGGTAAGCTGTTACGACTATATTTGGTTAAATGACATTCATGTAATAACTGTATATTTTGAAATACAAATTAAATTTGAGATTTATTGTTTTTAATAACCTCACCTCTTGAGATGGGTTTAATGATATACATAATCTAGTTGTTTTAATATTAAAAAAAATATTTTTTCTTGAATTATTTGGTCAAATGAAACAATTCTGAGATCCATATTGAATATTTTATATATGTTAAAGGTGGCACACATGCTCTTCACACACCGCTTGATTTGGTAAAGTGTCGACTGCAGGTAGACGCAGTCAAGTATCGAAATGTGTTTCATGGTTTCAATGTATCATGGACGGAGGAAGGTGCACGTGGTCTGGCCAAAGGATGGGCACCTACATTGCTCGGTTACTCGGCACAGGGTTTCTTTAAGTTCGGACTGTACGAGTACTTCAAAGTACAGTACGCTGATGTGATTGGCGAGGAGAATGCCTTCCTGTATCGTACGTCTCTTTATCTGGCCGCATCAGCATCGGCAGAGTTCTTTGCTGACGTTGCCTTGTGTCCATTTGAGGCGGCCAAGGTAAAGATTCAGACAACACCTGGCTTCGCTACTACCTTACGAGAGGCTGTGCCCAAGATGATGGCTGATGAAGGATTCGCTGGATTCTACAAAGGGCTCGTACCACTGTGGATGCGACAGATTCCGTACACCATGATGAAATTCGCATGTTTCGAACGTACTGTTGAGTTACTATACAGGTAAAAACGCACTTGTGTATCCAAACAATATATATATAATTTCATATCAATAATAATTGCAGTAATGTCGTTCCGAAACCCCGGTCGGAATGCAGCAAATCCGAGCAACTGATGGTAACGTTTGCAGCCGGATACATTGCTGGTGTTTTCTGTGCCATTGTTTCGCATCCCGCTGACGTGGTTGTATCCAAATTGAACCAGGTTAAAGGTGTCTCAGCGATTACAGTTGCTAGGAACCTAGGATTCTTTGGTATGTGGAATGGTCTGGTGCCTCGTATCGTTATGATTGGCACACTGACTGCACTGCAATGGTTCGTATACGATGGCGTCAAAGTCCAGTTTGGAATTCCACGACCAGCGCCAGCTGTAATGCCAGCCTCACTGCGTGCCAAACTGGTGGAAGTCGTCGAATAGAATGTTTGTCAAATGTAATTTAATTGAAAGAACTATTATAATAAATATAAAATTAAAAAACTGTTGGCATATGTATAAAGCTCTGTAAACCTTTTCATTTACCAGAGGACCATAGGTACTATAATTTTTTTTTGGAAAAATTTAGATCACTCCTAGGATGATTGACTATAATATAGTGTTGTTCACAGGGTCCGGAGTCTCCGGGCCTAGCTAGAAAAGCTCGGTGGTGTACCAGAAATGTTTATATGTACATTAAAAAAACATCATGTTTCGATTTTGATCCCACAACTCCTGGTATAGCATATATAGACTATTAGGCCAGAGCTACATACCACTATGATGAATCTAATACTTATTTAAATTAAATTACAGTTATATATGATGATGTCCAATGATAATGAATTTAATTTAAATACTTAATTAAATGAATGAACAATTCGTGCGGCACCCATACTGCGAGCTTCTTTGTTAATCCAAGCTTCTTCAAATGTTTTATTACGGTTTGATGACTCTTGCCCAGCTCTTGTACGACGCTTCGGCTGCTACTATGCCGGTCTCTCTGGCGCTGTGCATTAATCTCAAGAGACATAATCTCAGGATCCTGAGATTATGTCTCTTGAGATTAATGCACAAGCGGCCTGT
>JAAAKO020014886.1:0-16547 GCA_010015015.2 Bolitophila cinerea
GTATCGAAAAGTTGGAAGGACGCTATAATCGCTGTATCGCCATGGAAGGAAACTATGTTGAATAATAAAAATGAATTATGACAAAAAAATGTGTTTTTCATTGAAACGATACGAACTTTTCAGCCGACCTGTTATTAATTCACGAGCGTAAAATTTATCAAAGAAAATAATAAAAAAACTAATCTTTTGCACTTAAATTTATCAAAAAAGAATATGATAAAACAAAAATATCTTTTGCTTAGTGCTACGGGTTAAAATTATTTAAACAAAAATACCTTTGATTTTATATTTGTTTCTCTTCTGATACCCAATATTAAAATAACGATTTATCAATCATTTTCTTTTTTAAATTATGGCCTAAGTTCATTAATATAAATTGTTTATAGAGAATTTAATTTCTTAAAAGTTTTGTTATAATTATTTTAAATAAAAAAAACAAGCGAGTTAATTATCATAACAAATTCACCTTAAATTCAAGATGGTGACTAACGCATAGTAGCTGTAGCCAGCGATGCCGAAGTACTCCAATCGGAGTATTTGTACTCCTTTTTCGAGGCATGTACTCCTCCATCGGCTTACGTAGTCCGTTTTAGTATGATTTATTATTTTATTATTTATTGAAAAAATGTGTAAAATAGCCATTTTTCTTGATAAGTCTAAAGCTAATTAAGACTAAATAACAAAAACGTAATGAAAAAAACACCCGAAAAATTCTTCTTAAGGGAAAGGGAGGGGTTTAAAGTTATAATCGTCCATTTAAAAATATTTATTTTTATGACAACGGTTATTCTAAAAACAGAAAACTATAAAGAAAATTCCACATACAGCAAAATCTAAAATATTATTTAACAGTGAATGGAAATAAGTAAAAGCTCAGGCTTCTGAATTAAAAGGTGGGGTATTTCCTTATTGTTTCCTGCAATTAGAGTTAACCACACCATACAAAAAATCACTAATAAATGGACGATTTTTAAATTTAAATCCTTTTACTCCTCTTTTTCGGGAAAAAGAAAATTCGTAAAAAGAGCACCTTCTACTAAATCTCAAAACAATATTTGGTTTATAGTGATTCGTGATTCGGCCAATCGTCATCAATCGTCATCATTCGGCCAATTGAACTACATTTGAATTATAGTCAAACTACATTCAAAAATAAAAATAAAAAAACGAAGAACAATTAAAAACATTGAAAATGAAAAACTATTTTGATTGTTAATAGATTGATTAATTGTGGTGAATCGCTAAAAATTGCTCATCGATTTCAAATTGAAGGCAATTTTTGAATATCAGAAAAATAAAAGTTTAAATAAAATCTATTGATTTGTAATCATCATTGGTAAATATCGAGGTAAATATAATTAAAGAAAGAATTACAAAACTAAAAATATACCATTTTTTCTTTAACCCAATAATTTTCATACAATTTATTAAAATCAATATGTGTACTCCGTCTTGTTTTAAGGTACTCCGATTTAGTCCGATATGATAGTCGATATATTTTATATAGATGTATTTTAATAAAAAATAATATATAAACAATTATGTATAATAATTATCGCAAATACATCTTTAAGTAAGTCAAAAAAAAACTCGTTTTTAGACGTCAAAATACGCCACCAAGCGTCCTGGCTACATTTTTTTCCATTGTTTTTTTTTTATTTTTTATAAATTGCAATATATTTACAATTATAATTTAAAATATATGGATTATATTTACATACATTAAACCCCTTTTTGTTTTTAGAGCCCAAATAATGTTTTTATATGTAATTTTTGGACATAGAATTATTTATTTGGGACACTTTTTGTTTGGAATTTTTTTCAGTACACTTTTCTATTTCATATCTCTAGATCTGTTTTTAATCTCACTTTTAAACAAGAGGGATGAAAAATTTGATTTGATATAATAACGTAATGGCGAATCTCTAGGAGAAATATACATTTTTGCATTTGATTAACATTTTTTTAATCAATCAATAATAATTTTATAATCCATAATTAGAGTAAAAGAAAAAATCCGTATAAACATAAGCAAATCCGATATTCTTTATAGAGGTTATGGTCAAAAATCTATTTTTACTTACTTTTTTAGATTACTCCCTCTAGTCTAAAAAATAATAAAAAAATATAATTTATCAAATTTAAGAAAAAGATTTAGTGCACACAGCTGTTCAATTAGGGATCGGTGGCTTAGGATGTGGTTTTAGTTTCAAGTTAACAAAGGTGTAAAATAAAATAAATAAAACAACATCAAACAAACAGGCATAACTTCGAAAGGCTCTAACACGGGTCCTATTTTAATTGCGCGAAAAAATAGTCATTTAGAAATATCCCCCTTCCATTTAAGCCTAAGGTCGGTCTGATTCGTACGGTGTGGTGAATTATTTTCAATCTCTTGTTTGTTTTTTTTTTGTTTTTCAAAAATTAGACCTTTATAAAGACAACGTCAGGAAAAATAAGACTTATTGTCAGGATTATGGACGACTATAATTTATAGTGAGTGAATTGTTTTTAGGATTTTTCCTGACGTTAATAAAAAAAAACTTGAGAATAATTAAAATCAAACCATTTATTTGAAATATTTATTTAATAATTTTTATTCCACAACGAATAATAAAAAAACACCTTTTCATAAAAAAATCTGTTACAAAACATATTAACTTATAAACTCTTAAACTAAATTCCTCAAATGTAACAATAACATAGAGATCAACAAAAAGAAAATATGTTGATAAGTTGTGGCTTTAAGGATTATTCCCCTAATAACAAAAATAGTCAAATCTAATGAGATATTAGTAACTCACTGAAAATTCGATAACATTTTTTCTTGTTAGAGACCACATGTTAATAAAAAAAAATGTTTAGAGACTTGAAAAAAAGACTAACCCTGATAATTGACCTTGTTTAAATAAGCTCCTTTACAAAAACGCATAATATAACAATGCCCTATTTCATATTGCAGGGGTGCTGTAATGAGGGGTTGGTCCCAGTGGACGTACGCCTTACTCGCAGTAGCCTGGCTAGTAGTCCATCAAACAGTGGATGCGGCCATCGTTGCACCGCCATGGAGTGACATAAGCAATAATCCGTGTGCGTCCCAGCCGGGCGGTTGGCAACTCTTGTACTGGGCTCCATTGAAGCAATGCTTCAAAATATTTACGGTAATTATTATTAAAGTTCTTGCGAAGTAATGGTAATTTTTATACGTATGTTCGATTCACAGATTGGATACCCGTGTCCCGAGACGATGGAACTAACTCCGGTCGGTGTGAGCTCTGCGTCAAAGTCAGGACCCAGTTCGGTGTGCCGATGTCCGGTGGGCACCGCACAGAGTGACAAGTCCTCACGGTGTCATCGTCTATTCGAGCGTGGTCCCTGCGATCTGGGTCAGTACTTTGCACCAGATGCAGATCCACCAAACCGTAGTTCAGTGTAAGTATATAAACTCGAGCATATTCAATGTTAACTAGCGTAATGTTTTTGTTTTCGTCTAGTCCTAAGAAACGTACTGGCACCTGCAAGACGCCTACAAAGTGCTACAGTGAAAGTGTGTTCTGGCCACAAGATGGTCGCTGTTATACTGTTCATAGTAAAGGACCATGCGGGGACGGAAAACTTCTGTCAATCGGCAAAGACAACATTGCCGAGTGTAAGGTAAGGCTTATCATTTATTTTTGACTATTTAGAACTGGGATCAAATTCAGTGAAATTATACAGTGTGAGAACACCGGCGAACTGGCCCAGTACTACTATGGCGATTCGAACACTTGCCACGAACACTACACGCAGGGTCCTTGTGATAGAACCGGGGAGCTGTTTCTTCCAGACGGCCAGTGCGGGTGCCATGCAAAACTGCCGCATTATCACGCAGAGACCGAGCAGTGCTATGAGATGGGTGAGTCAGAGGGCATTCTAATGATAAAAGATCAGATTGATAGCAGACCATATGTTTTAGGTAAAATCGGACCGTGTCCCATGGGCCACGTTTTTCAGCTCGCCGAACTGGGCGACACAAAGTCATCGAGTGCATCGTGTCAGTGCAAAGAGGGATACATTCTATGGGAGGACAGCTACTGCTATCGTTTGTACACACAAGGTCCCTGCGAGAAAAATGAGTTTCTGATAAACGCTACGACGTGTCTACAGAATCCATGCGGAAAGGGACGCCTGTACTTTCCCGAAGAGAAAACCTGTTATCGCCTAGGGTCTCAGGGACCGTGCAGTTGGCAACATGTGGTTGTGTTTGACTTCACGACACGTCCGTCGGTAGATGGTATCTCGTACAATGGCGTTTGTGGTTGCCAGGGTATCATTACGAATCTGGATCAGCAGTGCAGTGCGGTCATGACGCAGGAGAGTGCTTGTGAGTCAAGCGGCGCCGGAATGGTGGAGCTGAACGGACAGTGCTATAAGCTGTATAGTCGCGGACCATGTGGACCGGGCCAATGGCTTGAACCACGCAAGATCGTGAGCCGAATGGATCGTCGGGGCGTACAATGTCAGTGTAGACCTGGGTACACAAAGTACGAGTCGGACGGAGGCATCATTGGATGCTATGCACCCAGTGTTGGCATTGCGAGGTACTTGAATGGCAAAAATTTAAAAACGTACACTTTTGGGTTTCGACGGTTCATTACTTTGATGGGAGAAACTATGTAGATAGATCTTGGTTGGCTTGCTGTATCTATGTTATTCTTAAGTGTTGTATCGCTACTCTAAGACTGATGTACCATAAATCTTTTTTAAATATTTCCATTTTAAATTATAGGCATGCGTGTGTATTATAGTTTGTGTTTATAATGTAGCTGTAGGATGTTTGTAGAATGTTATGCATGAACTGATTGTGATTTCCGTGTACTATACTCCCTTAAACGTACGTCTCTAAAAACTTTCTTAATTTAACTAAACTATTTAAATTTCTCAAAAAATCACTAAACTGTCTATTCGTTGTTAGTACTCTTAAAATCAAAGCGTAATTCTATGTGTTGTGTTTTTTGTAGGTGGTTCTTTCAGCTTATCGGATACTGAAAGAATTTTAAAAGAAACGGAGATGCACCCACTAAAATGTATGTTAATATAAAAAAAAATTTGACTAGGTAATTTTTAAATTAGAATAAATAATGTAACTTTGTATATGTGTTGTGCCATAGATATTTGATTCATGAACAACAACAATTGTGTTAAAATATAAATAATAATATTTATAAGAAAAATACGAAAATGCAGTGATGTTTTATTTAAGCTTACCTGATCTTTTGGTTTAGCATTTGGACCATGCCTTCTAATTCGTCTCTCTTCGATCTGAGCTCGTTGGCAATGCCCTCTAGGCTAAACAGAGCCTCCGTTTTATTGTCCAACTCCATCTAGGCATTAATGAATATAATATTAGAGAATCTGTGTAATAAGCTTTAATTTAAAATTTAATTATACCAGCAACTTATCATTCGTGTTTTCAAGTGTAACTATCGTATTTTTAGCAATAGTAAGCTCTGCCTTCAGCGCACCCAACTCATTGCTTCGTTGGTCGCGACCGCTGTCCACAACACTGAGTCTGCTCTCGGCGTGTCCCAGCTGATGTTCCGTGTGTGACAGGCGATCCTGGTGGTCGGACAGAGCTTTGTCGGTTTGCTCTTGAAGCATTCTTTAAATTCGTCAAATTTACATCGTTAGAAATCACAACATAAAACTATCGAACTACAATACATACTTCAATTGACTGTTTTTCGTCTTTAACGTGCTGCTCTCGGTCTGTATTTCCTTGATGTAAGCTCGCAGACCCTTGATCTCTTCGCGCAAGAGATTGACAGTGGTTTTATTTGGAACCTGGTCTAGCTCTAAACTCCGATTTGTATTCTCTAGCTGAGCGATGCGTGTCACAAGCTGCTGTGTGCGCAATTCATTGTTTCGTTGCTCGTCGCGCTGTGCCTCAGTGGACAGTGTCAGTCTATTGCGCAGTTCGTCTCGTTCCACGGATATACGTTCCAGATCCACTCGAACTATGTCTCGTTCGCGTTCCAAGCGTTGCATAGCCGACTGAACGGATCGACTGGATGGCGAACCGTCTCGTTGTGTGAGTATCTGTTGTTTAACGGTTTTCAATTCGGCCTCTTTGTCCTGCAACGTGTGCTTAAGCATTTGGAATTCCTGTGAGATGGAAATTCTATTATATAGTTATAAAATAAAATATTATTTTGTATCAAAACCAAACCTTCTCAAATGTAGGGACGTTCAGCAGTTTCAGATACTCGTTTTTGTAAAAATGTAAATCAGCCTTAATTTTTTCAATTTGATCCGAGGAATTTGTCAGTCTATCGCGCAGCTCGTCTCGTTCCACGGATATACGATTAAATAAAGGATCGATGTCAACGTCCTTTGTTGGAATGTGTTGAGTTGTTTCTTAATTTAACCAAAAACCATATTATATAAAAATAATCTTTATATCTACGAAAGTTCATGTTTTTGTACCTTTATGGTTTTCTGCTAATTTATCTTTTAGTTTTCTATACTTCTGTGTAAGTTTTTCTTTTTCAGAGCGCAGTTGATGCTCTGAAATGTACCGTAGAAGTTCGATTAGCTAGTGGATTGCAATTATGTTCATTTAAATTACCTTCAGCCTTAATCGTTTTTATCGTCTCGGTTAGGCTTGCATTTTCAGCCTGGCTTTTCTTGAGCATGGTACGCATTTTATTGAAATCATGGTTGTTATCTTGCGAGGGATTCGCCTCAAGTACGGCAATCTTTTGCAGGGACTCCTCAAGTTTTACCTATATGGTATTTGAAATGGAAAATTAAGATTTTAAATAATCTCATTAGATGACTTTTAAAAGTTCAAAATTTTGTTTTTATTCAAGCTATGATTTTAAAACTGAAATTACCCACCCCCAATCGCGATATCTGCTGATTCCGACTATCCAGCTTTAGATTAGCATCACACTCAAAGGAGAGAGCAATGTGCTCCATTTCGCGCAGCTCCTTCTCGAGGCGACAGTTCTGCTCGGCCAGTTGCATGGCTCGCTCCATGGCCTCGTGCTGCTGTCGCAGGCTTGTGCGCAGTTCATTCTGTACGGCGGCCTTTTCCTTCTGCAGACTCTGTACGTCTTCGGTGAGCGTGTCCACACCGCGGTAGCAACAATCCCGTCCGAGCGCCGCAACCGGCCGACCGCCGACGAGCATTAGGTTAAGGCGTGCAATCTCGCGATCTCTGGCATCGAGCTGCAAAAAAGTACGAACAAGGTATTATTGTAATTTGTATTCAAAAAAGCTCGGTGAACTGGAATTAAATTTTAAAATTGATAATTTAGATTCAATTGGAAGAAGATTGGATGACATATAAGAGAAATAAACAATTGTGTTTTTAAAGAAAACAAATCCGTTTCAATATTATATTGTGGGGTATTTTGCTATTTTGACAGATGCTTTTTGCGACGAAAACAAAATGAAGAAATTAAAATAAGAAAATGACAAATGTGGCACATTACAAATGCGGCAAAGACAAATGCGACAAATCTAGGATTGCCAATAAGGTATCTCCGGAGACTCCGGGCTCGAAATCAAATCTCCGGCCTTGGGGCCGTGCTAGAAAAGCTCAGGGCCGAAAAACGCGGTCTGAAACCTGATTCGGATTTGACACTTTCTTAAATGTATTTTTTGCGTTTTGCGCGGATTCGTCATCCTCATATGACAATGAAATTAAAATTGGCGCAAAAGTCCCCTTAAGAAGAAAAGGGTTCTTTAAATTAAAAATCACCCGTTTTTAAAAGTTTTTTAAGGAAGATATGGAAAGTTCCAAGGAAAATGGTAACTATAGGTAAAATCCCAATCTTTTTATTATCCATTACCTGCTACTCTTATCCATTCTCTGGTAAATAATATTTTAATTTTTGCAAGTTTTTTGCTTGTTTTTTACATGTATTTTGCTAGCAAAAAAAAACAATCAAAAAACAAGCAATCCATAATACTCTTTTTCTTTTCACTGGTAAATATAATTCTGATATAAAATCTGATTCTGACCACAAATGACCATCAACAACTTTGATCGACCACCCTCGGTTTAAAAATTATCCCGAAAAAAGGTTAAAAGGGTTAATTTCACGTTTTCACCTCCAAATTACAAAAAAAAATTACGGCATTCGATTGACCATTTTTTGAGGTCAAAAATGGTCATCAATTTTACAAAATTTGGATCAGTTATATATAAAAATAAAATATAAATATTACTTACAATAACAAAATGATTTTAATTTAATTGTTTTAAAATAGTTTTGGATTGTTTTATGATTTTTCACCTTTCACAGCTACAATGGCTGAGCACAAAAAAAACTATTTAAAAAAATTATGATTTAATCATTTTTAAACTGTTATAAACACAGAAAAAGTTTTCTTTTGTATTTTTTTTGGAAAAAACATGAAAACCGTTTTATTTAAAAACAAACGGGCGTAAGTCAAAAAGTGTACTGTAATTGTAATTAAAAAGATACAATTTAAAAAAATATATATATTATATATTATGATATGCAATTAAAATTTATCCCGTGGGAAGCCGGGTACTAAAAGTTAGTTTTATTATATGAACTTATATGAACTTATATGAACTACACCTAAAATAAAACATTTAAAAAAGAAGAGCTGATAAAAAAAGATTTCATATTCAGATTTAAGCTTCGAAATCCTTGAAACAAAAAAATATTTTATTGGTCTTTGTTTTCAAATATAAAAAGATGTGAATATTATTACAGTGAGGGGACATATTGTCCACTGTTTATGGACATTATCTCTGTTCAAAACGTACATAAAATCTATGAACAATTATATGCGTTTTTGCAAAAACATATTTATGTAGTCTACTTCAAACGGACATTATTTGAATGGCAAATAAGCTTTATTTATAATTCAGAATTATATCAAAAATTATCATCCTATTAGGAATTTTAACCAAATCTATTGGTTTCAGACGGTGTTTATTTAAAACCAATATAATATCCAAGTGGACAATATGTCCATTTTTGAAATGCCATGGACATTATGTCACCCCACCTATTAATACATGTACAAATAAACATGTTTTGAAAACATAATAATATAATAATAAATTCTGAGGGTTTCAATGGAACTCATTTCACACTCATCCTTTATTTTGGTACAATTTTGCAAATTTAATAAGAAATATCTGAGTTTTTATTTCTTTAATTTAAAAATAACTTGCGATAACTGTAAAAATATAACTTAAACGTAATACGATTATAGTTTAAATTGTCCAAATGACATAATTCGATATTTTTCATACAGGATACGAGGGTAAGTGGTTTTTATCATGTCTTAGCGAAATCAAATATATTTGACAGTCGACAACGGCGTGGAGACTTATTTTTAAGGGAATTCTTCTCAATTTTCGTTGTGCATTCTTCTCAATTCGGTTTTTTATGGAAAATATTTCAAAGTCAGACTTGAGACATCATGTCATTAAAATAGTGCATTCTTGGGTGTGAACTCTTCTCAATAATTTTTTGACAAGAATTCACTTGAGAAAAATGCATACCCCGAGTGAATTCTTCTCCACATTTTTTGTGAAGAATGCTCTTGCGAAGAATGTGACTCAGTGTGTGAAAACTCAACAAATATTTTAATGAAAATAATGCAATTGAGAAGAATTAACACCGGATATTGAATTCTAGAAAAGCGTTTATTCCTATCCACATTATCATATTGATTTATTTTAGTTTTTTAGTAAAAACGGCGCAAAGCGCTATTTTCTACGTGACAGCGCACTAAAATATATTAATTTACAAGAGAATGGATGGAAAAGACTAGCAAAAACCAAGAATTACATTAAACTTTTTAAAAAATTATAATATTTCATTATGTTAAATTACACTATGCGTCATGCATCCTGGGTCCAGCTTCTAACTAAACTTTTCTAGTGGGCTTCTGAAAACAAAATCGAAAAAAAAGTTAAACTTTTGGCTGAAATTTAAAATATTACGATTTGAAATTGTATCAATAGTTGTCGAATCTAATCACATATATCGCAGTTGATAATTGTATTATGAAAAATGTAAAGATGCCTAGTTGAAGTTAGACTTTTTAGACTTTTTTTTTAAATTAGAGCGATAAAAAGTCATATTTGAACAAAATGTGATAAAAAAATGGTTTTTCATGAAAATGAGGAACAATTAAAAAAATAGAAAACGGATTGGGTCCACCGGTCTCAAATATTGTAAGATTAGATATAACATTGAAGGACAAAAAAGTTATGTCTCGCTGATTAAGAAATGTATAATTAATGAGGGTTTGACAAAATACACATTATTCTGTCCAACAATTTATATGACACAATTTTTTTTTTGTTAACATACCTATGAGTCATGGTCAGCAATGGGCACCGAGTTTTGTTTGTCTTACTTGTAAAAATCGTTTCAACGACCATACTTCATCAATATTTTTTTATTACCGCAGGCAAATGTATTGGAGGGAAATTTGGCGTCATGATATATGTTATTTCTGTCTATCCCCGCCATGTAGTGTCGGAAAGAATTTGTGTTGGATATATCCCACAAAATCAACCGATCGGTTTGATCTGCCGTTATTGAATTACACTAATCAGAATATAACTGAATTAGATGCACCACCACCACCACCATCTGAAGCTTGTAGTGTTTTTGAGGTCAACGATCAGCCAAAACTTATGTCGCTATCCGATTTGAACGATTTAGTTAGGTATTTAGAACTAACTTAAGATAAAGCACAAATTTTAGCATCTCGACTGTACAGTATTCCAAGTATTTCGTTGTTGAAGAAAATGTATGTTTTTGTCACGATATTCCGGGACTGTTTGGTGAATTGAGTCAACCATAGACGCTACTGAGTGGAGGCTATTCTGTGTCTGTGAGACAGTCGCGCACGCGTACAGCATTTTATGCAAAATACTGGCCAAGTAGAGAGCATGGTAAGAAAGGGTTTGACGGTCCTCACATTAGAAAATTACTTAATAACGAGCAATTCTCTATATCTCCCGATGAAAAAGCTGCCTGGAATTCTTTTCGATTGATTGTTTTTGATTTTTTAGGAAACAATCGAAACCCAAATTTTAATGAAATTGTGAGTGCTATGTTAATTAACTACACAAAAATTGGCGTCCACATGTCCCTTAAAATTCATTTCTTACATTCACACATTGATTTTTTTGCTTCAAATCTTGTAGACGTGAGTTACGAGCACGGCGAGCGTTTTCATCAACTGCGTTAAAATCGATGGAACACCGATACCAGGGACATTGGGACCAGAACATGATGGGGGATTACGTTTAGTACCTCATTCGAGAAACCAATCCTCTGTCGCATAAAGGGCGGACCAGAGGCAATAACTACTTTTGATTTATATTTAATTATGTCATACCCTCATATAAATAACAATAACTTTTTTATTCTACCATAGTTCTGACGAGCCATAACTAATTTTGTGCTTAAATGTTTTATACACATGTATAATATAGATTTTCGGGTGACACATTCCGTTTTCAATTTATTCCTGAATTAAAATTGTTGGGTTTTCCCAGAATTGTCACTTTTTATCACATTTTATTCGTTTGTGACGTTTTTGTCGTTCTGATTACACATTATATTGGTGAAATATGTTTTAAATTCAATACCCTTCAATATTGCATCCATTTTTTCCAAGGCGTGGGAAGTAGTAACTGTTTTTGGCTTTTATTAATTGTTAGAGAGAAAAAATTGGATTTGGTCATACCCTCATTAAAATGACCACAACTTTTTTATTGAGCCATAGATTTCCACATAACATTTTTTTTAATCGTAAATGTTATATCTACTAGCACAATACTTGAGATCGGTGGACAAAGTCCGTTTTCAATTTTTTATTAATATTTGTCATAAAATTTTCTCCATTTTCGTGCAATTTTATCACTTTTTTTATAACAGTCTATGCGTTTGTGACTTTATTATTATCCTGATTGCCTAAGTATCAAAAAATGTTGGAAATGTAATTAACTTCAATTGTGTATCATTAGATTCACTATATGTTCATCGTGATATGAGATATATGCTATCTGCTTGGGCACCTAATGCTGAAATTTCAAATCGTTAAATAAAAAAAGTCAGCAAAAAGTTAAATTTCTTTTTGCGTTTTTGTTTCAAAGAAACTTATATCTTTTGATCAAAAATTGTTAGAACCTGGATCCAGTCAACTTTTGTTATTTTGGCGCACAAGTGCCGTGTACATTCTTCTCAAATGCATTATTTTCATTAAAATATTTGTTGAGAAGAATATGCAATGATTTGTGCATTCATCGCAAGTGCATTCTTCTCAAAAAAAGTTAAGATGAATTTGAATTCTTCACAAGTGAATTCTTGTCAAAAAAAAAATTACTAAAAAATATAAAATTACCTGAACTATTTTTTAACACTGAGAGGGTTAAAACACTAATTCGATATACATAAATTCACGAGACGTTAATTCATGTCATCCACAAGTATACACGTGTATTGCATATTGTGTTAAAATTCTACGACGTTGTATTAAATACAAAAATACCAACAAACATGACAACAGTGTATATTAATAGACCGTGGCAATTACTTTCACTACATATATTACATTTATTCTTTCATGAGTACACTATAACATATTATAATACAGCGTCATTGAAAGTCCGGTTTTTTACGCGAAAACAGCTGTTACACATACATATATAGATTATATACATAATATATAGTATTATTACAAAACAATGTGCGTACTCCGTATTCAGTCTGAGACAACGCTTCGAGCAGCAAGGTTATGCTATTGCAGCGCTGTTCGTTCAGTGAACAATATAAAGTTAGCCATCGTATTTAGCACACGATTAAAATCATCAACAAAAAGTGCCTGAGAGAGAGAGAGAGAGTGACTATACTAACTATAGAGTGAGCTATATAGAAATAAAACAAAAATGTTTTCCTATGAACCGATTGAAGATAAGCGCGTCCACGATTTGGACTGTCATATCCACGTTAAGTTAAACGGCTCCAACGGAACTCCACTGGGTCCACTGTGGAAGTCAAAACCATGTGCGATGGGTAGAAAGTACCGCACGTACGCGGAACGCATTCGAACGTTTGAAGTGCGTCCAGACGATTTGTGGGTGATCACGTACCCGAAGAGCGGCACAACATGGAGTCAGGAAATGGTGTGGCTACTGAACAACGGTTTGGACTTTGACAAGGCCAGAGGAGTTCCGCTGAACAATCGATTCCCGTATCTAGAGTGAGTCAAACTAATAAATTCGTAAATAGCCTTGAAATAATATAATTTATGTTATATATGCAAATATTTCAGAATAACCGGAATCGCAGACCAAATACCCGGTGACTCAGTTGGAATGGTACAGAATATGCGTTCACCGAGACACATAAAGTCACACTTGCCCTTGGACCTGTTGCCAGCACAGCTTTGGACCGTGCGTCCACGGATCGTGTACGTTGCCCGGAATCCTAAAGATGTGGCGGTTTCGTACTTTCATCACTATCGTAACATTGCCGGATATCGAGGTCTCAAAGACGATTACATCGATGCATTCCTTCGGGACGAGGTCATGTACAGTCCGATACACGGTCATGTGCTGGACTTCTGGGAGTTGCGCAACGAGCCAAACGTGTTGTTTCTCACCTACGAACAAATGCAAAGTGACATTCGGTCGGTGATTCGAAAAGCTTCTGCATTCCTGGGCAAAACCTACGATGATCGTCAGCTGGAGCGATTGGTGGAGCACATTTCATTTAAATCTATGCAAGGTATTAATTTGAATGACAATCGTGTGCTTACGATATATATTTCGCATATATATTTTTAAAATATTACATTTGAATTTGTAGCCAATCCCGCATGCAACATCGAAGGAATGAAAAAGATTTCATTGGACAAACATGGAGAACAGTCAATCGATTTTCAGTAGGGTTCAACCGTTCACAACGTTTGTCCATATTATTATTCATTGTTTTTATTGTAAATAGATTTATTCGAAAAGGAAAAATGGGTGGCTACACTGACGAATTGAGTGCGGATCAGATTAGACGATTTGATGCATGGACCGAAGAAGCGTTAAAAAATACCGATTTTAAGTATCAAATATAGAATGAATCACAATCAATGACAGAAAAATGGGTAGTTCACATTTTTTTACTGCTTTTCTACGAGTTGCTCAAGTAACATGTAATATTATTTTATTAATATATATTTTTTATATAACTAAAAAAAATTGAAGTTTCTATTTTTAAAACGACATTTTTAATTTTAATCAATAACAATAATTTACGCTGAGAAATAAAACAGGCTAGCACCAACATGAGACCCTCTAGATTTAATCTGCAGGAATCCACAAAAACAATGGTTTTACCTATAAAAACGATTTTTCAAAAATATCTGTAGTTGGAACCTGGAACTGGATTTCAAGGAACATTTTTGGTGCAAACCATTTCCAAAAGTGGAGTAGCCGGGCGCATTTTATTAAAATTATAGATATTTTAAAAACATTTTAATCGAAACCAAAAAAAAAACATAATAAATTCACTAAACTCCATAAAAGTAATAAATATAAATATATTTATTATTTCATAGCTAAATTCATAACAATTAATGAGTTTGCTAAAGTCGGTAACCGGTATCCTATATTTTGGGCCAATTATGCCCAAAACGCAAGGTAAAAATTAAATAACTCAGGTGTTTTTTTTAAATATTAATATGAAATTTTGACAATAACTTCTTTAATTTATAAATAACTTGCGATGACTGAAATATATTACTGAAACGTAATAATATAATTTTTTTAACGGTATATACATATTCTCCTGGTCAATGATCAGAAGGGAAAATGCAGCGTGTGAAACGACCAAGGTAGATAAAAAAGGATGACTTCAAGGGTATATTTTGTCTTCCAAAATCACAAGTCAGTCGACAGAACCCTCGATGGAAGTTGAGTATCAAGCGGACGATACAATGGAGTCCAAATAATGCATTTTATTAGTATCATTGTAAGACCTATCAAGTATGATGCTTTAAATATGTCAATTGTTAAAACGATTGTCGGTTTTAAGACTTGTCATCGCTAAACCTAAAAACCTTACAAGAGAAAAAAGTAATCAGCACACAAACCTCCGCACTCCGCAGTCAAGCGACACCAGTCCGATGAAGAAGAGCTACAATGACTGTCTGATATACAGAATATCAGTACAGAGTCTCAGTATAGAATCTCAGTACTATCACTGCGGATTACCTGGAGCTTTTGCTCCAGCGCACGGTGGGGAACTTTTCAAGAATTGTGGCCAAAAAAATCTTTTGAAAACTTAAAGTGATTTTTGAAATTCAATTTTTTTTATTTTGTTTCTTAATGAAAAATCTTCAATAAATCTTTTGGTTTCTTCAGAATTTTAAATTTCACACTTTATTGTACTAACCGGTCTTTAAAGTTCCGAAAATTTTGCAAAAACAAGCAATTTTGTTTAATTAGTGAAAAGTGTGAAAATCTTATATTATTTTTTTAAAGCAAACAACATTATAAAACTGTTGAAGTTTATTTTTTATGTTTATATCATATTAAAAATACTAATTATTTGTACATATATTTTGTTTTTTTATTTATTTTGTTTAAACTTTGACCTGAAATAATAAAAATGCGCTGTTTTGGTATGTTTCTGCAATATGGCTAAATAAGGTTAAAAAAAATACCTTTACGATTATGTATAGATATTAAACTTTGGCCGTAAATATTAAAAATACGCTATGTTTTGGAATGTTTCTCGTAAATTTCAATTTTAGGGTGATAAAATATCGTTACGAAACAATTGTTGAGTTTATAGACCCGTCAACGGTGATCATGCTGAACCTTACAAGTGTTTACAGAATAATCATTTAATCTGTACTTGACAGTAAAGTCAAGGTGCAAAAAAATGCATCCGACGTTTAGATATGTCTAAATAGTATAAAAATACAACCGATAGGTTATCCTCTTGTTTAGGATTAATATTATATGTATTATACGGTTTGAAATAATTACTATACATAAAGTAAAGACCCTGTGACCAAAAACTAATTATAAAACGAATACTAATTATAATGATTATAAAATATCTTATTATTGTGAATTTTAAAGTTTAAAAAATGTATTATATAATATTTTGTAGATATGTGATTTGTATGTATTTTAGTGAAAAAATATTTTACAAATTCAATGTATAATATATAAAAAAATGTTTTTCAAAAAAAAAATGTTTTAAAAAAAAAAACACTAAAAAAGATATACATAACAATATTGTATATATAACATGTAGTTATTATTTGTATTTCATTTATAGTATTATGGCACCTGCATTTTTCGTGAGTCCTGTGATCTTTTAACATACACCAGTACATCTGTGGAGGTGACGCAAAACAATAAGCCATCTTTTCTATGGATGGTATAATTATCTCCAATATAAATCGTAGACACAGGGAATAACAAAATTTGACACTTTCGAATGGTATAATTCTCTCCAATATAAATCTTAGACACAGAAAATAAA
>JAAAKO020014897.1:0-16539 GCA_010015015.2 Bolitophila cinerea
AAAAAAACACATAAAACCAAAAAAAAAAAAAAAAACAAAAAAAAACAAATACCGTTACGTCCTTTTTTTTTGGTTTTATGTTATTATATATAACAAAAAACAAAAAATACTAAAACCAAAAAAAAAATACTAAAAAACAAAAAAAATAAAAAAAAACAAAACAAAACAAAAAACACATAAAAACAAAAAAAAAGAAAACCAAAAAGAAACCGTTACGTCCTTATCGTTGTTGTGGCTAACATAGGGACGACTTAGACTCCGACTCTGACTCCAGACATTTAAAATGTTAAAAATGACTCCGACTCCGACTCTGACATCGACTATGGCTCCAACTCCGTCTCTTACAAAGAAATGAATGACTTCACCGACTCCAACTCCGACTCCTACTCCGACTGTACAGCCACAGCCACAGTAGTGGCAGTGATATTTAGGATTCAAATTATTTTCGGTACATTATTCGGAATTAAGATTCGTTTTTTTTTAAATTTGTGGGATTATGTCCATTTAGAATTTCTAATTCGGGATTTTGGGATTCGCTGGCTATATATACAAATTTTGAATAGGTATCTTTACGAATCGAGTTTTTATCATTACAAAAATGCAAAAATTATTTTAATTTTTTCACTTATTTCACTTATTTTGAAAAAAAACTATTTTTGTTTCTATTTTAAAATATAAATAAATATTTTAGTATCTATTTTAGCATTATATTTTATTTTGAAAAAAAAACGAATATTTATTTATTATAATCACTATTTCTGTTTTTTATCGACAATTTTTGTATCTTTTATAACTTTTTTTTAATTACTTTTAAAGTGACTAATTCAATTTTATTTGTGACTATTTTTCCGATCTCTAATAATATTGTTTATCGCCAGCGTATTTCACAATTTCACTTGAAAATTTATTGAAATTGAAAACAAAATGCACGTAAAATTTGGAATTTTTACAGATTTTTTTTTTTCTTATATTTTATATTTTTAAATTATTTTTTAAAAAAAAATTAAAGACTAAATGAAACTCTGAATATAGTTATATTTTTTGAATTATATATTTTTATTGAATTTATTTTTGTGTATACTTTATAGAATTGAGCTTCTCTGACTTTAATATATATTTTCCATAAAGTTTTTTATTAATATTTTGCATCATTTGTGCCCTGAGGGTAAAAAATGTTGTGTTTTAATTTTGTCTCCTGCAAACGCACTTTCATTGAACCACCCTAATATGCACCCATATAAGAAATCAATACATAATTTATATCCCACAACATTGTAATGTACGGCACACATAATTTATTCGCTGAACTATCTTAAAACAGCTTCGTGTCGTAAACTATATATTATATATTATATGCGTTGTATACATGTACATATTTAAATTATCTGCTCGGATTTAAATACTATATTCCTGTATAGTGTTCGTTTATAAATATATACATATATAGGCTCTGTGTGCGCACAGGTTAAATATCCATTAGGCGTGGGTCATTACTAAAGTACACTTCAATGTAAATGAACCGAAAGGTCAACATATAACAGAGCGAAAAGAATCGCAATCTTGAACGCAACGCGCAGCGCGCGCTCGCGCGCATTCTTAGAAATGGATAATCATGATCGATACAGCAAAGCGCAACCGATTAGACCAATGCGATAGACCGTTATTTAGCAAATATATATAATGTAATATATAAAATATCGCGCGCGATCGGTATCTTTGTCGGAAAACGCTGCCGTGACTTGATCTTCGCATCGATAACTAAACTAATTGTTATCCCATGATAATTATTTTCATTTTGAATTTGCGATGCATAAAGCTGTCCAGATCTTGGGCTGCGAAACGGTGAGAAACTATATATATATATACTCGTGTGCATATGTTATATGTATTTATAGAAAACATGTATAGAGCGTGCGGTGTTTTGTGGTCGGATCGGTTAGACGGACTCAAATGAGCGGGAATATTGCTTCTAAATAGCTTTTAAATAGCTTTCTTTGATTTATATGTTTGTATGAAATATTTTCAAAAAATAATCTCATAAATAAGAATACAAGTTATCATAAATAAACATGCAACAATATATATGTGTATTTAAGCCGTTCCGTTTAACCACTACTTGAAGAGCCTCGACAGGTATCCCTTTACATATGTAATAGAACAGAAATATTTAAATCGAAAAACACTTCTCAAAAGACCACAAAAAAACTGAGAGACATTATTTAAAATATTATTATACTTAGCTTAGCGCGACTACGCGCGCATAAACAAAACTCAAGGTATTAGTTTAGTTTTTTGTTTGAGTGTTCATTTGAACACGGAAGCCACACAAATTAAAATCATAACGACATTTATCAACGATTGTCAAGAGCGCACATCCAACAACAACAAAAAACGCGTGCGTCTTACGCATTAGCACTTGTCTTTAGCGGCAGCTCGGCAACGCGACGCGTCGCAGCGCAACGGGAACCATTTTAAGCGTAAACGCGATTGCGCGCGCATGTTTTTTAATGGGTTTTCCATATTGTGCGCCCGCGCACGCTCTTTTCGAATACATCGTCTCGAAAGTCGAAACTAATACCTATATTATAATTATAATATGCTCGGTGTGCACATCATATATCAAAGAACAGGAAACATATAATATTTTGTGTGCGATATGTCGTGTGTTATGCGGCCGCGCATGTGTTTGAGCGCCTTGTGCCGGGTGGTGTAAATCAAAATGATCAAATGATGTGTTTAGCGTGCACTAAAAGAAGGCTTAGTATTTCTAGATTTATTGTATCAAATATGTATTCAAGATTGTAGGGGTTTTATTGGAGGTCTATTTTTATGATAAATAGAAGCGAAAATCTTGCAGAAGTCGATCTTTCATTAACCTAATAAAATGGGTTTTGTTATAATATGTCAACTCGATCAATCCACTGCCCACTGCCAAAACTTAAAGGTTTAAAAAAATCTTCTTTTTAAAAATTATTGTGCTGGATATATTTTGTTATCATAAATATTTTTATTTTACAAAAAAAAAAAAAAAAATGAAAAACAAATTAGTTAAAATGAATAAATTTTTGTTATCATAAAATTAAATTAAAAAAAAAAAACAAACAAATTGTTACATAAAATTAAGTATTGTAACAAAAACAAGTTTTTGTACGTGCAAATATTTTCAAAAGTTTTTGAAAAAGGTAGACGTTATTGTTCTTTGTTGCTTTTCTTTTTGACTCTTTTATTTGCAAAAGGTTGTTTGCGTAGGAAAACGCATTCAACCAGATCCTAGGACCGGGGATCAGAATGGTATCTCACAGTTGTTGATTAGTGTTCACCAGATGTTACTAAAGGTATCCCAAGAGCGCGATCATCGTTCTCACTCTGTTAATTCTGTTCCCGATCCAAAGCCACCGGAAAAGGTCTCACGACCATCATCAGTAAATGAACATTTGAAATCTCTGGGGGAAAGTTTATCTGGTCTGTTTATTCCGTCAAAATTCCGATCTTAATCTACTTCTTTGGGGGTTAAGTGTAGTTCGCATAAACAGCTGGCCACGAACAATGTCAATGGTAACGTGTCTTCATACAAATCCTTAGTTGATGTCTGTTTAAAGGACATTGAAAAGCAGAAGGACCAATTTTCTATTTCAGCTCGTAGGCAGGGAGACTCATTTGTACGTAAAAAGCAATCTGAAAATCCTAATCCTAAAGTATCCGGTGTACAAACGGCCATTGATTTGATGGATTTTTCTGAGTTCGAAAGGATAATTGATCCCGCGATTTCCTTGGGTGATTCAAAAATCGATGACGCGAACATACCAAGTTTCAAATCTTCCTTCGCAAATCCCTTTCGTAGTGGGCGCAGAGTGGCAGTACCGCCCGAAATTTGATCGGCTGGAACAAGAGTTAACGAGAGGAATTCCAGTGGCCGCATTAATGTCAGGACGGATGGGCGTAGCAAAGTAAATCTTCCCATATCTAAAAGTCCAAAGTTGTCTGAGAGAAATCGTTTAATGACAAATACAGGGTTTGCTAGTATTACCCGGAGTGGGTTAGATCCTCGGAAAGTCATCCATCGCTCGCCACACCGATCCACTGTTAATTATCAGCACCCGGAAAGCAATGTTAGTAATGATAGCGAACGGGAACGTCAGTATAGGAGT
Organism: Bolitophila cinerea; assembly: GCA_010015015.2. Taxonomy (NCBI): domain Eukaryota; kingdom Metazoa; phylum Arthropoda; class Insecta; order Diptera; family Mycetophilidae; genus Bolitophila; species Bolitophila cinerea. The sequence goes on from JAAAKO020014897.1 coordinate 4,149, forward strand.
GCGGGGAGACCGCGGGTCATTGAAAATCGGTCAAACATAGTTAACGAGCCACTAAGGTACACCCCACAAACACGGAAAACAGTTCCAGTTCACCAGTGGAGGGTTACATATAGCGGGGTTGGAAAAGGGTTGCACGCGTATGATTTACTTTTCCAGGTCGCTTTACTCCAGAAGGCGGAACAAGTATCCGACGAAGATATGTTTTTTTTTCCGTAATTCATCTCTTAACCGGGAGGGCTCAGTATTGGTTTCATGCGGTCCATGGGGAGTTCAGGTCGTAGGACGATTTTGTCAGGGGTCTTAAGGAAGAGTTTTTGCCCGCAAATTATGATTATATGCTTCTGAGTGAGATAAGCAATAGGTCCCAGAAATATAACGAGTCTTTCTCAACTTACCTGGCGCATATGCAGAGTTTGTTTAAGTGTTTGTCCATTGATCTCACCGAAGAATATAAGCTCTATCTTGTTCATCTCCAAAATCCAGATACCTTTCCAAATTGAAACTGGTGATTCACATCCTTCCCATGGATCTTTCGGTTGAGCTAAGGAAATTTCGGAGATAGAACGAGACACGATTCCCAATTTGGAACAGATGGAAGCTGAGGCATTACGAGGGATGTCTAGTTATACCCGTCAGTCAGCCGGACAGGGAGGGTCGACTTATCGAAATAGAAATGGCGTCCCAGAATTTAGCGATATAGAGCTTTGTGCAATTAGGAGTCTTTAGCTAACGGTCCCGTCACCGAAGTTCAGTTTAATCAACAATCGGTTGAACAACTTCCTCGTCAGCCTAATCGTCCACGGGTAATTAAATGTTGGAACTGCGATACCGAGGGGCACTCGTTTACAGATTGTTTGGAACCCAGAAGATGTTTGCTGTGCTATCGTTGTAGGCGTAAAGACACTACATTCGCAAACTGTATTAACTGTTCGAAAAACGGAAGTGGGGAAGGCGGTTATCTCCCCCAGTAACAACTAATAGTAGTTTAATTAGTATTGATAGTGTCGTACGTATTCCATAGATAATCACATTGCGAGACGATAATAGACCTTACATCGAAGTATTCATCGCAGGAAAATGTGTCACCGGTTTGTTGGACTCTGGTGCCCAATCCAGCGTCGTTGGCAGTGGGTTCAATGAATTGATCGAGTCTCTAAATCTGATAACGAAACCTATTCATGCTTTGGTTAAAACTGCGGATGGAACACAGCACGTCGTCGAAACGGTAGTTGAACTTCCCATTTTGTACAATGATCTCGAAGCGAAAATAGAAGCCTTGTACGTACCAACGATGCCAAAAGATTTAATTTTAGGTATGGATTTTTGGGATATGTTTAAAATTCGCCCGGTAATTTGCGGATCTCTGGAAGTTGATAAAACCATTGTCGTCTCTGATAACTGCATTTTAAACGAGTCTGAAGCAGCACAGTTGTCTAAAGTTTTGAAGTCCATGCCATTTTCCCAGGTCGGAGTCCTTAGTAAGACCCATTTGTTAGAGCACCACATTGACACAGGCGATGCGAAACCTATTAAACAGCGGCAGTATATTGTTTCCCCATATATGCAAAAGGATATAAATTGCGAGATCGATCGGTTGCTCTCCAAAGGCGTTATCTATTCTTGTCCTCCAGGTTCGTGGAATAACCCTTTTGTCGCTGTTCGCAAAACCAATGGCAAAATCCGTCTCTGTCTAGACGCACGTCGTTTGAATGATGTCACCATTAAGGACGCATATCCTTTGCAAAACATTAACCGTATCCTTAGCCGCCTCGCTGGAACAAAATATCTTTCGTCTATAGATTTTTCTGACGCATACCTGCAAGTCCCACTCAGTGCTGATTCTCAACCAAAAACAGCTTTCTCTATCAGCGGCCGTGGATATTTCGCTTTTGCAAGGATGCCTTTCGGTCTGTGCAATAGCGGGGCGACCCTTTGTCGTTTGGTTGATAACGTTATTGGGTGTGATATGGAACCAATGGTATTTGTTTATTTGGACGATATAATTATAGCCACGGAAACATTGGAAGAACACCTAAAGGTCCTTAAGATTATCGCGTTGCGCCTGAAATCAGCTGGGTTAACGATTAGTCCCGATAAATCTCGGTTTTGTATGAAGACGTTGAAGTATCTTGGGTACATAGTAAGTGAGCAGGGTATTAGCCCGGATCCGAGTAAGCTCGAATCAATCATTAATTACAGTAGGCCCAAGAATGTACGAGACGTCCGAAGACTTTTGGGAGTCGTCGGGTGGTATCGCCGTTTCGTGAAGGATTTCGCTTCAATTACCGCACCTTTGACCAATTTGCTTAAGAAGGGAAAAACTAAATTTGAATGGACAGAGTCAGCGGAGCGTGCGTTTGAGCAAGTTAAGTCAGCGTTGACGTCGGGTCCTATCCTCGCAAACCCGGACTACAGTAAACCGTTTGTGATTCAGACCGATGCGTCAGACTTAGGAATCGGTGCGATTTTGGTACAAGGAGAAGGAGAGGAGGAGCGTGTCGTCGCCTACCTAAGTCAGAAACTTTCTCCAACGCAGCAACGTTATCAAACAACCGAGCGAGAATGTCTAGCTGTGATAACAGCCATTGAAAAGTTTCGTCCATTTATTGAGGGTGTACGTTTTACTGTTGTAACTGATCACGCGTCCTTACTTTGGTTGCGGAATCTCAAAGATCCCGCCGGTCGGCTCGGTAGGTGGGCTCTGCGATTGCAGGCGTATGACTTCTGTCTTGTACATAGGAAAGGAAAGGATATGGTAGTCGCTGACGCATTGTCTAGGGCAGTAGATTCTGTAGAGGTGACGAAATTCACTCAGTGTAAGGACCAGTGGTATAATGCATTGGTACGAAATGTTGATCAGGCGCCAGAGAAGAACGCCCAGTATCGCTGCGAAAACGGCATTCTTTACAAACACGTGAAGGGGAAGAGAACTTCACTTGGATATGGGTGGAGTTGGTGCATCGTTGTTCCACTGGAGTTCAGGGAACAGGTATTGAAACAGTGTCACGACGACCCGTCTAGCTCTCATGGTGGGTTTTTCAAAACCTTTGATCGAGTCCGTAAAACATATTTTTGGCCAAAAATGTCCTCTGACGTCGCGAAATATATTAGGAGCTGTGATATTTGCAAATCAGCTAAACAATCAAGTGAAAACCAGACGGCGCCCATGGGTAAATTTCGAGAATCCACCAGGCCTTGGCAAATGATCCACGTAGACTTTATTGGTCCCCTCCCACGATCTAAGAATATGTATTGCTATATGTTTGTCGTAGTCGACGCGTTTTCAAAATTCGTTCACGTTATTAGGTTCTTGCGGAACCGAATATTCAATGTATTTGGCGTACCGGAAGTTGTTGTTTGCGATAACGGGAAGCAAATACCTGGCTGTGCGAATCGTATAGTGTTGGTAGTCCTGTTGTCTCGGTCACAACCCACGGCGAAACTCATTGCATCCGGTGGCACTAGTCAGGCAAACAGTGCATCAGGTGGGCGGCAGCAACAAATGTTGCTGGCGCTTAAGCCGCCCTTCTGCTATCGGCCAATCAATTGGGCCCACCATAAAATTCGCATGCGCATAAATATGATTTTTTTTGTGAACAATAACGTTTTTTATATACGAGAACAACAAAACACTACAACATCCTTCCAAAAATCTTGCATTATTAAAAAACTTTAAAAGTTGCAATAATCACCTAAAATAAAAACCCACACTCTAAAGTAAATTCCATTAACGGTTTAAAATTTAAAAAATATAATCCTAAAGTGAGATCTGTACTATGCACCATTTAAAATTTGGTATAGATCCATATCTTTATGGATAAATATGTTTATGTATATCGTTATGCCAAAGATTTTGCGTGATGTGATATATTAAAAAGAAACGCATTTTTATGATATTAAACGAGCGTGTGCGTCGATAAGATTTCAACGCACGAGCACCGAGTCAGAACACATTACACGTGCGTGTATGTGTACTTGCCTCTTGTATACGTTAATATATATAATACCGATCTTGTCCTGCGCACCTTAAATGTCGACTTATACTATATGTATGTATTTATATACATATATGCGTATATATATATCTGTGTGTGTGTTTTGATCTTGGCCTGTTATTAACGTTGATTACAGCACGGATTGAATTAAAATGTTTAACTGTAACATAGCACACACACACATACACACACACACACACACACAGACATACCTGTACTAATGTTATGTTTGGAGCAACAATAATACATATATTTAGCATTTTCACGCATGACTTTCGTTTTACGAGTAAATCTTGATTACATTGCGAGCTTGCGCCGAGATTTTCGTGAGGAATGCTGTGTATATTTATTATGTATTCTCAATGTGTATAGATAAAATATATGTATATATTTATATCGTGTATATATCGTTCCAATAACATATGTATGTTGTGTATAGTTTCGTATGTATTCTATAACGTCGACCGTGAGCACATTCTCGCCGATATTTTGATGATAAAATGTACTGCAGACTACAAGTGATACGCAAATTACATTTGACACATACAACATACATACACACACACACACACACATTCAAATCTCGTGTACACTGAATTTATGCGTCATTACTTGCTTTGTAGGTCGTCATTGAAGACGATCGCGCTCTGAATTTCCCTTTTAAAGCAAATGTGAAACTCTTGAGATCTATAATACACCCGTATATGTAAATATAAAATGAGATCGATATATTCTGACGCCCGACATCACACGTTTGTCCGTCGTGCCTGCATATATATGCATATACAGGTGAGAATATATATATATACATACATTTGTGAGGATCACATTGTTTCGATCACCTTTAAAATCATATATAAACTTTGAATACAAATACGTATAAGTCTTGAGCCCGCTTAATCGAACAGCCGTGGCTAAGTGTTTACCAAAATAATTCCCAATTATTGATTGTGTTCACAATGGGCGCCTGATCAATACAGTATTTATATAATAACCCACAAGATCGGCGGCGATCGGTGCCACACGTCTACCACGCACACATACACACACACCGACGCATATACGCACCAGGCACCAGCACTTGTGATCAAGAATTACAACCAAAAAAAAAAAACCTGTCCGACATTTTCAAACGAGAATCTGGCGCGCGCAAGATCGCTCGCGATCGCACGTCCATATATATACGTGTCCGACGGGCGCACAGAGCGAGAGTATCAAATTAAGCAATTATTGTTCATTAATCACTTTGAAGTGATTCGTGATGATCATTGATAAATAACCAGAACATGTTTCATTACACAGGCGCATACACACACATGCACACACACACACACACACACAAAAAACGATTCCGTATAAAAATAATTATTTGTGTGATATGTGACATTATAAAGACGAGCGTGACTTGCGTGATTAAATTAAACAAACTCTTTTTGGCTGCGCGCTGCTCGCTCGCTCGCTCGTTTCTCGTATTATTTATATGTTTTGCATGTAATGTGTGTGTGTGTGCCGGAAAAAGATATCGTGTTCTTTGAAATTTCTTCGTACTTTTGGGCTTGATCTGCGCACGCCGCCGAGCGCACGGACTGACGGACGGACATCACGGTTCAAAGCAGCGCAACAACAGGTGGATTGAAATTTGTCATGATCGAGGTGCGATTGTGAGGCAATTCGACTGCAGAGGTTGTCGAACTGCCTTTTTCCTTTGTGCATAGAGATACTTTTAGAATACGTAATGCTCAAGAATGTGGATTCATTTTGGTGTTGCTGTTGTTGGGATTATGATTTATTAAGCATTCATAGAACATAGACAATAGAAGGTTTTTTGGATGTAGATATACGAGAATAATTTTTATTAGTCACTGTTTTTGGGCAAGTTATGATGAAAGTAATATATTTTACAAAATTATTAGAACTTATGTAATTTAGATTAATATCTCTTAATCGTCACCTGATAATACGCAGTCCCACACTCATAAAACATATTAGGCTGTCACAGCCTAATTTGGATCTAACTTCATAACTTTTTTGCTGCAGCAAAGTTTAAGCTAACTTTTTAGGTCTGTCAAAGCAAATTTTTAGCTGTATCAGCAAAGTTAAATTAAACTTAGCTAAAACAGCAAAAAAACTACCGGCTACTGGAAAGCTGCATTTTTTTGTATATCTGTGTGTATTATATTTCACTCTTCTCGGAACACTCTCTGCTCGAAACCCCTCTCTACTCCAAACTCACGCTTCTTGAAACCCACGCTTCTCAAAACCCACATTTCTCGAACCCCACGCTCCTCAAAACCCACGTTTCTCAAAACCCACGTTTCTCGAACGGCACGCTACTCGAAACTCCAGCTTCTTGAAACCAGCTCTTCTCGAAACCCACGTTTCTTAAAATCCACGTATCTCGAACCCTACGGTTCTCGAAACCCACGCTTCTCGAAACCCACGCTTCTCGATACCCTCGCTTCTCGAAACCCATACGCTTATCGATACCAACTCTTCTCGAAATCAACGCTTCTCGAAACCCACGCTTCTCGAAACCCACTTTCTTGAAACCTTCGCTTCTCGAAACCAACTCTTCTCGAAACCAACTCTTCTTAAAACACACTCTTTTCGAAACCAACTCTTCTCGAAACCCACGTTTTATAAAAACCACGTTTCTCGAACCCTACGGTTCTCGAAACCCACGCTTTTCGAAACCCACGCTTTTCGAAACTAACTCTTCTCGATAACCACGTTTCTTAAGACCCACGTTTCTCGAACACTACGGCTCTCGAAACCCATGCTTCTCGAAACCCACGCTTTTCGAAACCCACGCTTCTCAAAACCCACCTTTTCTCGAACCCCACGGTTCTCAAAACCCACGTTTCTCAAAACCCACGTTTCTCGAACGGCACTCTTCTCGAAACCCACGCTTCTCGAAACCAACTCTTCTCGAAACGCACGTTTCTTAAAACCCACGTTTCTCGAACCCTACGGTTCTCGAAACCCATGCTTCTCGAAACCCACGTTTCTCGAAATTCATGCTTCTCGAAACCCATACGCTTTTAAAAATCAACTCTTCTCGAAAGCCACGCTTCTCGAAACCCACTTTCTTGAAACCTACGCTTCTCGAAACCAACTCTTCTCGAAACCAACTCTTCTCGAAATCCACGTTTATCAAAACCAAAAAACGGGTAAAAAAATCAAAATGAAAATATTTTTTAATATTTTTAAAATATTCATAATATCTATCAAATATCTAAAATATTTATAAACGCTTTTCAAGCATCTCCTAATATAAGTTTCGAGATCTGTGAGTTTCGAGAAGTTTGGGTTTCGAGATGTGTGGGTTTCGAGAAGCGCTGTATTTGAGAACTATAAAATGATAATGTGTTAGCTTATTTAACCCTAAAACAAAAACTACAATTTAAATTCTTTTGATAATAAATTCACAGGTAAATTTATAATAAATATTGATAAATATAGAAGGAAATAAAAATACACATACATAAAAAAAGAAATGAGGATCATTATAAATAATCCGATTCAGAGAATGTCTTGTGAAAAGTAGGATTTAACTTGATAATCCGGATCCTATTTATATTATATAAAAAAATAACGACGATAATTAATTTCTGGATTTATGATATTATCCTGGTTTCTCGGGAATGAATATTTATTTGTTTTTTACGTTAAATTTGATTGTTAAAAAGAAGTTCGATCTATATATAAAAATTTAATAAAAACATATGTATTTGCAACACATTCTAAATATTTTTCTGTGTAAACATATTTCTTTTATTTACTACTACTATCTATCGGCATTCGGCAAGAAAATGAACCGAAGATTTGAAGATTCTTAATTCTAATCCTTAAGTAAATATAGATGCACTTAACGCTCTCAAAGCTGCTTGGCTGTCGGAGCAAATGTAGATACTTACGTCAATCTCTTCCGATTTCTGGATTTCCAGACAGCACACGAGGATTACATACACTTATGTCTGAAAGCCCGAAGCGTATCCCCCAAGGGACATGGACATATCTCATGCTTCGTAGCTGGCATTGCGTATACCAGCCCCTGACTTACCAGTTTGGAGAGAGCCGTCGGTATAGAACACCCTCCCATCCATTGGGGGGAGACCACCAGTGCTCCATTCCTCCCTGGTATAGGAATCGTTACTTTAAAAATCCTTTTAAAGCGGAATGTTGGTATAACGTAATCAAACTGCATTCCAAACTCCGACTTTGAAAATATGGTCTCGCTCCAAATAGAGGCGTAATAACTTCAAAAATCCATTAGGAAATAGCCTTTGCATAAGCCAGGGCAGCGGCTTCCGCTTCAATAAAGAAGTGAAGAGGCGGTAGATTCAAAAGCACTTCCAGAGCGGATTTTGGAGTTGTTTTCTAGCACTCGAGATGCCGATACAAACAAGCCGTTGAAACTTTTCGAGTTGTTTAACGACCGTTGGCCTCCTAGCTCTCTGCAACCATATTATGGAGGCATATGTAGCCAGGGGTCTATTAATGGCTACGTAGAACCAGTGAACCACTTTAGAAGAAAGGGCTGAATTTTATTATACGGGCTGCTGCCCGATTTCAACCAAATTCGCAGGGAATGTTAAGAATGATCTCCCTAACAACGTTTATTCGGGGAGTTTCAGCGCGCGGCTCTATATGGGAGTTAGGAGGGTCTTTGATTTATATGAAAAAAACGTATTTGGGAGAAAAGTCCTTTTTTTTGTTATAATACAAATTATTTTAATAAAAAATAACTCCATCATTAAATTTTATATGTTCCTATTCCTAAGAAGGTAATAGCTTATTTATTTAATGCATGAGAAAACACATTGGTGTACAAACATTGTTGTATTTGTTTTTTTATAAATAAAAAAGCACGCAGCAGTGCGCAATTTGAATCCTAGAGTTCCTTTGAATCCTAGAGTTCCTTTGTCTTTGCTTCGCAAAAAAACAAGCATAATGATAACAGAAAAAAGTAAAAAACTATAGCAAAAACTGGAATATAATCTAAAACCCGCCTATCTCCCATTTGGGCTGCGCGCCGAAAACTCCCCAAACAAATGATGTTAGGGCTTCCCTATACCTCCCTTGAAAATTTGGGGAAAATTTATAAAATTTATCAAAGTATTGTTGAAGAAAGCCCCCAAGACCTACCAAAAGCATCCCGACATTGCCCGAATACGTCTATCCGACAGAGTTTACTATCGAGTCTAACACCTAGGTATTTAACTTTAACAACTCTCTAAATGGGGTTAGATCCTAATGGTCCGAAGACCATCAATCCTGGTCTTTTGTGTAAATAGTATGCCTTCGGTCTTTCCGGGGTTAACAGAAAGTCCGAGTTTTTCACACCATTGAGAGATAGTGTTCAGAGCGTTCTGCATAAGATCGCATAGTACACTAGCGTATTTACCTGAGAGGATAACCGTTAAGTCATCGGCATAAGCAAGGGATAGAAGCCTCTCTCATTAAGTATAACAATGAGATCATTGACAACCATAGTCCAAAACAAGGGAGGGAGAACCCCGCCTTGAGGAGTGCCTATTTTAGCCAATACTTTAACATTTTCACCCCCCGTATCATAGTGGACGATCCTGTGCTTAACCTAGTAACCGTCGGGATATAAAGGGAATAGGATTTTTCATAATTCATAGCAAATTTGAAGGCAGTTTAAAGGGAAAAAGATTTTTATTTATTTATAGCTGAAATAAAGGGAATGGTAATGGTAAAATTTAATAAAACGCATATTCTTCTTAGAATTCAATAGAATAATTTTTAAATTCAGAATTAATAGCAGTATCTTCTAGGTCAGCGCGCTGGGTTACAGGCTTAAAAAAACATAGATCTCACCCTGCGTGGGTTCCGGTTTCGGTCAAAACAGTACTATTAATTATCAATTACAAATAATAACTACAGCGAAATGTTATAGAAAATTATATTGATAGATTTAGAGATTGGTTACTTGGGTATAATAACAACGATGTTGTTAAAATTTGCCACATGGATAGCATTTATCTATTGTCACATCTACAGGGCCCAATTATTCAGATTAAAATCTACATTTCATTAGAAAAATCTCTGAATCGACAATTCTAAAATTTTAAACAAACAAATTTTTGACAATAATATATGTATACCAAGTGAAATTAAAAGACATATTTTAAAAGTATAATATCATATTATCTGATTAACAGGTACGCCTAAAAATGTGCAGTCCTTTTCGTGTTTTTTTTAATTGAATTTTATTTTAATTATTTTCCATTAGAGATTATTAGTACATTCCCATGATAAAATATTTAATTATATTCACTATAAAATCGATCGGACAAAACACGATAAAGATTCAATATTAAAAACAGCACCTGGACCACTTCATACCGATCAGCTTACCTGAGCTCACCCTTGAGCATTCAATTTCATTTCAATATACCCCACGTATGCTGTATACGAGAGGAAAAGCTTATCCACATGAATCAGATTCTTACGTATTCTATACAGTATATATCTATAATATATATAAAATATATAACACCCTCGTAAAACGGTAAATCTGTGGCAATTACCTTTCGCAGTTGCAGCTCAGCAGCCGTATGAATGCCGCTCGAAAAGTTTTATTGAAAATCGTATAGATGATTGGATTTATCGTTGACGACACATAGCCCAGCCACAGGCAGATATCGATGACGTGGGGTGGTACAATGCAGTCCGGACACGCAGCGAATATTATGTTCAGTATGAAGAACGGTGACCAGCACAGGACGAACGTAAAGAACACCAATCCCAGGACCTAGGTGAAAGAGTGTCATCAGTGTTATATAAGTGTTATATGTGGCTATGTATATATAAGAGAGTAAGGAATAAATCTGAATCATACCTTTGTGGCCTTCTGTTCCGTTGCAACGGCATTCGCTGATAAACTCGGCCGTTTGTTCCTATTGTTCAGGAATCTGCAATAAAATTTTTGGATGAAAATCTTTTGTCCATTCATCATTTAACTTCTTAAAAATATTAAAATTATTGTAAATATTTTACAACGTTTTATAGAAAATTTAATAAATTCAATATTCTCTAAAAATGTCCCATTGAGATATTTTTGTAAATACCCTTTTGATATTATCGTTTTTATATATACTTTATAAACGACCATAGTAATTTTTATGGTCTGACTTCTTAGCGTTATTATTCTCTACTTGTTACGCATCTGAATATACTATTTCTTTATTATAAGTTTAACTCGCGGTTTTAGTGGTTTCCACAATTCCAAAGTCTGGGTTGCGATTCTGTCATTTTTCCGATAAGAAATACGCCTAACGCATAAGAATTCAGTGAGTGGCAATATTGGTACAAAACATCTCAGTCAACTGCTCACTCAATTTACGCTCTCTTTGCCGCGTCGCTCGCGCGTTAGCACTGACAAACGCATTGCAAAGAGCGCTGCCGCCGCGTCAAAACAGCATTGAAGTTGCGTTTAAAACGACGCCGACGCGACGCACGAAAGCAAACGTTGCAGATTTCAGCTGTCATCAGAGCGGAATACGTTGTTCTAGACGTATTTTTTACGACAGCGATAGACAGATTCCACTACTGGTACAACCTCTCCACCGATTAGTGAAAAATAAAGAAATAATGGTGTCTTAGTGTTTTTCTGATAAGTAAGGTTTGGTAGTCGCTGCTTACAGTGAAAACTACTATGTTGACAGACATCCGATTCGAAAGGCTCAAATGCCGAGAAAACTATAAGGAATGGAAAAATGTCGATACTAGCTTATCTCCGTACGAAGAAGCTGTCCAAATGCATCGTCGAAACGAATACAGAAACAGACTAAGCTAAACTGGAATAGGCAATAGGCTGGTAGGTGTTGGCTGTCAAATACTAATGTGTCGAACTATTTCGATGATGTAATGAAGCCGGTATAGACGTATGGAAGATGAACATCATTTGCCGAATCTGGAATTGACAGTGAAGTGACGGCTCTGATGGAGCTAGCTGGAACTCGACTAGTCGATTGTAAGTCGATGGACGATTACATCGGTTAAATGATGAGTGCGTGGAAGCGATGCACTTAAACGTCGATCCAGCTGGATGTTCGATTGTTAGGAAAGCTTGGTCCACAATACCAGTCATTTATCATGGGCCGAAACAGCCTTATTCGGTAGCAGTAGCAACAGCGGAAGAAGTGCACATTCTATCATCGAAGATGGGACCGAGAAAATCGATGGCAACGATATTGCTATTCGAAATGTGCTATACGTTCCTGGCTTGGGTGCTAATTTATTGTCAATCGGCGAAATGATTAAGAGCGGTAACATCTTCACTTTTGACCTGGACGGATGCAGGGTGTAATAAAATAAACACGTGGAAAATGAAAACCTTTAACAACTTTTAAAAAGCTTTGATTGAA
>JAAAKO020014908.1:0-16538 GCA_010015015.2 Bolitophila cinerea
ATTTGCCTCTGACACTTTTTATATGCAAATTTGTATGAATTGGATGTCAACGCCACCTCCATACTATTTACTCCGTGTTGTATACTGAAAATGTTTTGGGGTCTATTTCATGCTGCCAAAGCGTTTGGACATCGATCTGTTAAATATGTGTTATTATGAGGTTATGTGAACTTGTTGATGCAATAGTTAACTTAACACAGATGTATACACCAAAAAATGAGGTTAAATAATATTTTTGACAGTAAAGTGTTTAAACTTGTTAATTCACAAATTGCCACTAAAGGTGTCTCATTCGTTGAAGGATCCCAATTGTACTTGGTTAGTTTTTTGTTCTTTATTTTTTTAATTTTTAAATGTCAATGTACATCAAAAATCGGTAATGCAGCAAATAAAGCAGCGCCATCTATTGTGCAATAGTCAAAACTAAATTATAAAACACCTCAGTCCGCAGCCACGCACACATATGTTGCGAACGGGCTAAACTTAGAGCGAGATGACACTACTTTCCATCTATATAATTATAATTCAATATATGTATAGTCGCTGCTTCTTTTAAAATGGCGTTTTTGGACTGCAAAACTTCATCGCCCTAAAGAAATTTTCGCTTTCGGTTATTTGTTTAAAGTCTAATCTATTTATTTTGTTAGCAATTAAGTAAAAAATGTATTAAATACGTGAGCAAGTGCTGTCCGCATTCAATTATCGTGTCATAGCGCAAAAGCGTTGCTAGTTTAAAGGTAAAAATGATGTGCATTGAAAAACTATCCGAAATTTTGCCGCAGTACTACCGTCAAACCGCCATGCCGGTGTCTTGCAATGATATTCTCATTTTGCAAGCGATTTCAGATTTTTTTTCTTATCAGAAACCAATTTGACAAACATACTCTTTTTTTGCATTGCACAATTCTTTGCTTCGTGCCACCGTTGCCCACTGTTTTTTACACATACAAATTTTCAACTTATCCTAATTGTGTGCCCCAATTCTTTTTCAGATTTGTGGTACAATTTTTTTGTTGTATTTGCTTTGGTGACAGTTTTTTCAAAGGAAAAAAATATATAGAATATGATCGATACAGCTGACTTGCAAGCCTTTCTTGCGAAAATCGAAGGAGGTGCCGTTGCAGTGGATCTACTGAAAATCGGACAAATTGCCCACCTTCAGCACTTGAACAATGGTAACTAAATACATATACACGAAAGTAGTCTATGGTATTATATAAGCTCTAATTAAATTATAAAGCTGACGATTTGTTAATAATACATATTTTTATATATGTTTCTTTGGCGAACCGTTTTGCAATTGTGGTTATGTATTAGGTTTATTAAACTCAAAACAATATTATCATGGCTTTAATAATAAACATATAGTTTAAAAGCTACTTTAAGATACGTCATCAGTCTGATCGAAACCTCCAATTAATATCATCTGCTGGTGATGACGTTTTATAAAATCGTCTTAAATTAAATAGAATTCCAATAATAATAATAAATAATAGTAATTTTTTATAGTAAACAAACAAATGTTAAATAATATTATTTTATTTTTTAGGATCCACTGGTACGAAGAACAATAAATACAAAAATGGAAATATTCGCCTTGCCTTGGACATGGAAGATTGCCTTGACAGGTTTTACGGAGGATACTATTCTGGTATACATAATTTCCAAATAGTTTAAAATGTAGTAATAATTAATTCAATAAACAATTACTCGTTTTAGATTGGGCATGCGGTGGACAATGGAATCGCGCCTATCAATTTGTTCAGTTGCTTGCAAATGCATTCAATCTAGCGCATATCGAGATTTTTGCCTTCTTCGATGGTACACTAAAGGAACAAGATAAACAATTGCTTGTACGAAATGAATTCCGTCAGAAATCGGTTTCTGTATTGAAGCATGTTCGAATGATCGGTACACCTCCGCCAAAAATCTGGTGGCTTCCTCCGTCCGGTACACGCACGTGCCTGCGAAACGCATTACGGAATCTTAACATTCAAGTGGTAAATATTTAAAGTGAATATTATTATATATTAGATGTTAATTATTTTATTTTCTTCAGATACAAACAGTAAACAACCATACAATGGAAATCATTGAATACTATCATGAACACAAGTTGAACGGCATTTTGGGTTTGCATGCGGACTACATAATGTCGAATCCAACGCGATATTTTAGTTCGCACGATTTACGTCTCTCCTATAAGGGTTCGCTTGAGACCAAAGAGTTTATAATCTCTAAAGTGTTGGCCAGCCTTAGCCTTACTGTGGACCATTTACCATTTGTTGCCATATTTCTAGGCGGACACACACACATCGATGAAGCCACTATGAAATGCATTTATGCAAAGCTTAAACTCGACTACAAGTCTGAGTTTGATACAAAAATAAAGAATATTGCTGAACTACTACAAAAAGCACCTACCAATAATATCGATGAGTTTATCAAACATTTAGAATTGAACGAATGGTCGGCAATGATTAAAGAATCTGTTGAGTACTACCAGCGTCGAGGCAAGTTTTCGGGTAAAAGATATTTAGGTAAAAACCTTAGAAAAACGGCAAATGCACAAACCACGTCTGCATTGGTTAAAGACGGTGTTGTTGGTGGTGCTACGGCAAAGAACGAAGATGACACCATTAGCGTTGTGCCGTTGGCCTCGGAAACAAGTGAAAACGATGAATTGGCCAGATCAATTCTAAATGATGTCAATAGCTTAGTCGATGAGGCTGACCTCGAAGCAGACGTATTGGAGAAAACCGATGACGCAGCTACTATTGTAGCTGAAACCGATGAAACATCAACGGTCGAACCAGCCGCCAATGATGCAAAGAAAGATAAGGCCAAAAAGAATACAACCGTTAAAGTGGTCAAAACCAGTGCTCCGTTTGTATACACACTGCCTGGTGAGGTACTTAAAACTGCGCTCAATCGTCACCAACACGGAATTATGGACTCTCGCATCTATCAACTGTTAACCAAAAAACAGATCTTCTTGCCGCAGGTGCTCGAGGACGAACAGTACCGTGACACACCGTCCGTGCACCTGTTCTATCGTCCAGCGCGTCAGATGATCTATGCAATTCTTTTCAATATGTACCATCAAAAATATTTGTGTTCAAAGAAAGAGAAAGACCAGAAAAAAGCCACGTTACCAGACATTACGATCAATGAATGGATTTGGTCGCCACAGAACGAATACAAGCGATCGGAACCCGTTTCGGCTATTATGCTGCCTTGGGCCGTGCCCACAATTCAGCGCTTATGGTTTGGCACCATGTTCGAGGACAAGCAGCGTCGCATGAAAGCTTTTCTGAGCGTTATGCGATCGGACTCACCATTAATGTTGAACCGTAGCTATGTGCCACAACATATGCTCACTATGGCTTGTGTGCTACGGTATATTTTTTTTTCTGAATTACTAAAATTAATAATATTTAAAACAACATTTCCTGTGCTGGTTTCAGGTACATTGTGACTAATCCAGATCGGAACATTTTAAGTCGTCAGGAACTCGACGCATTCTTAGCAACTGCCTTTTCACCGCACTTGATCAATATCGAGTATACACAAGAGCTTGTGGTGAGTATGTTACAGATTCAGACAGGTTAAAAACTATTCGTAAAATACAATATTTTTGTAAAAATATCTATTTTTTACAACTAGAAAATAGCATTTAAGTTCAGATTTGGATTTCATAAGAATATTCAATTTAGATTCGATTGAATCGATTGATTCGTTGAATCGGCAAATTGTTAAATTTAGGAATACACACTATTTTTTCCACATCTACAACCAATGTTCGCTTATAAAATCATCCTACCGTTTAAAATAATTAAAGCCAATTAGAAAATTAGTCAGTCAGCTTAATTTGAACTTCATTTCCTTCAGTCAGTCTGCAGTCTTTGACACTCAAATTCAATCAACAAGCAAATTGGTTGAACCGATAGTTCTTACGAGGTTGGCAGTACAATATGTATCGTAATTTAGAGCTAAAACTATAAGTAATTTTGAAAACAAAAATATATATATAAAGTTCTATTGGCAACAACCGTAGGATCAGTAAATTCAAATTAATTACTCAAAATAAAAATTAAAATGGCCATAGCGGACATTTAAAATGACCATCGTAATTTAAACACTTAAATTACATTTATATCTTGATTTGATTTTGTAAAAATAGCTTTTTTGACAGATGTTTTACAGATTATTTTTACGAGTATTTTTTTGACAAAACTATATCCGTTTTTTGCAAAACACATATAATCAAGTCATTAACACACAGCTACCAGGAGTACACTTGCGCGGCGTCAGCTTGGCCAATCTGTTTATGCAGGGCGTTGAAACTGCTTCGCTGGCCAACGATGCCTGCGGTGTACCACTGCCATGGACGATGACAAACCCGTGGCTGTTCTTCGACGGAAAACTCTTCCACTTGAAACTGAAAATGTCCACGTACGTGCAGAGTTTACGCGAGCTCTGCGACGAACACATTGAGATTGTATTGAAAATCGAGAGATTCCGTAAGGCTATCTTGGAAGATGTTGAGCATTTTCTGTTGCCCGTGCACATGGGTAATCAATTTAATTTATTCTAATTTAAACATATATAAATTTTGATTTCTATTTTTTTTTCACAGATCCGCAATACCGAAGCAATTTTGTGCACACTCTAAATACAGGACCGTACGGAAAACAAAACATGCACCAAAACATTCCTACAAACGGATCGAACTTTTACAATGCACCGCCGCCACCACAAGCGCAGCAGCAGCAACAACAGCAAGCTCAGTTCTATGCGAATCATGCCCAACAACATGTGCGTGGCTCCAATTTTCGCGGTCGCCGTGGTGGCGGGGGAATCGGTAGTAGTGGACCACAACAACACCAACAACATCATCATGCACACTTTCTAAGTCGCCATGCTGCAGCAGCTCGTCATCCGGACTATCACCTTAAAGTCGGTGGCATCGTTGTTGGTTCGTGGGCCGGTGGCATTCCGAACAAGTCGATTGGCGGCGGACCAGCCCAGCTACGCTATACTCACCGAACCACTGCTGGTGCCATTAATGCACGACGTCGAGGTGTTGCTTCGCCTGCGGGTCCTGTGCGTCCACATCGCAATCAGGGAATTAATATAAACAATGTGTCCATATCGCGTACGATTTCACGGAATACATACGGAAACAAAACTACTCGCACTCGCAAGAATCGAAGGGGTAAAAAGGTTGCGATTCTAGAGACTGCAGAGATATCGAAAGAGACTAGTACTCCAAAAGATAGTGATGGCAAAGTTGTTGCTGAGGATCTGCAAAATGGGTAAATTTTTTTTTTTTTTTTACGTTATAAATTTAATAATTTTTTCTTTTTATATGTTTATTAAAGAGCTGCCTTGACCTCGGAGCTATTAAATTCACTTTGTGATACAATAATTAAAACCGACGGCAATGAAGTGAATCACAACTCTACAGAAACGGATAGAGTAACTTCCAAGGTTACAAATGACCTAAAACCAAACGACTCAGCGGAATCGTCTGTATCCAATGCAAAGGATTCAGTGGATGCACCTATTGTCGCGGTGTCGTCGGTGGCTGATACTAAAATACCAGACAATAATGCAGTTGTAACAAAAACCAAGAAGAAGAAACAAAACAACAAGAAACTAGCTGCCACAACGGATACTGTTGGCCTGGCCGTGATTGAGCCGGTGCTAGACGATGAAGAAAAAGGACAAGGTGATGTCGCTGTGAAACGTTAATTATTTAATTTGTTTTTCTGTTATTTAATTAATATATATAATATAAATATATATATTATTTAGCTTTTCGTTGATTATATTTTTTATTTGATATTCAAGTAAAACCTGTAATTATTTTGTAATGTTCTTTAAGTATGAATATTCTTTTTTGTTTATTACATAAATATTATATACTAATTTGATTTAGTTTATATTCAATGTAAGAGGAAACGTATTAGAGCATGTCTAGATTTAAAAAAAAATAAACATAAGATATGTGAGATCAGATGATACAGTCAAAATTATACGTATACAATACATCCAAATAATATACACTTATATACACAACATATATAATTTATTGATAAAACGACAACATACAAACACAAATTACTGACATATAAGTACCGGGAAAATCTTGAAAACTATTATAAATTATCGTTTTTTTTTCTTTTATGAAAACCGATACACTTATTATTATATTCGATGAAATTAATTTGCATACAATTTTGTGTCTTTTATGTTTATTCTGCAAACCAAAACAAAAAAACACATAAAACTCACAGACAGACACACATACAAACACCACTGATAGCACGGATATCAGAATCAGAACAGAAACACATATATTTATAATATTCTTTACAAAGTGAAGATTACAATTGATAAACTTATTGTCGTGATAATGAAAGTGACTGTGTATATATGTTTGCAGTGTCGCTATATTTATATGGTAACTGAATATTTATATTGGAAGCCAAATCGCAGTTATATAATTTTCAATAATTATCAATATAATGATTATTATTGTCTAATATACACCGTCACTGATGTTGTGTACATGCATTTACAATGTTCTACGCATCTAACAAAAAAAAAACTAAAAATAAAAAACAACAAAAAAAGTCCGTGATGTTATAAATATATTTTTATATATATTTGTTAAAAAAATTGTTACAAATAAAAGTTAAACAATTACAAATCAAAAAAATTATTAAAAAATGATTTGAGGTAATGACAAATAAAACAACACACACGCCCACACACGTGCGGCGCTCATTACCCAACAAAATAATGAGAATGAAAAGCAACAACAACATTGACTGCATCTGCCCAAATATCCATAAAATATATATATAAAAAAACATAAAACATTCAAAATCAACTTTTCACCGCAACACACATTCACATTTGGAACGATATATATATTATTAACAATAATAAACACAGTGCTTAATGAATAAAAGTCGACTTGTGTGAAAAGCCAAGGTCTTGCTTTATTGTTTCTAAAAGAAAATCTCGAGGCATAACACAAAGCAATAACAACATTAACAACAACAAAACTATAATACCTTTATATATACATTTATTAAAAAAAAAACACACACACACACTCACATATTTATCAATTCTCACACACGCAAAGCGCATATAATGCAATAAAAATGCATACAATAGTAAAATCACACTGTTACGTTTATGTTGTTGACTAAATTTTATAATAATAATATACACAACATAATAACCTTTTACTTACAAGTAATAAATACATATAAAAAAACACACACCAGCATAGAGGTAGTAAAACTACATTTAAAAAATATACTACAGATAAAAATGTTCTTGCTTATAAGATTTTTTCTTTGTTGTTATTAACGGTATAGAATGGAAATCATATGCATAGCTACGAATACATAGTATTCAATTTTCTATATATACATAAAGTGTTAGTATTTATTTTAAAATTTAAACTTAAACACACACACACGATAAGATACATATAAAATATCTATCTATATAATATTTGATTTTTGGTTTTATAGAATTTTTAGTGTTTGCATATATAAAAATCACACCCACACACACACACACACAATATTTGCAAACTTTAAAAATCTAAACAAAATAATTCATCGCTAATAAAATATCACACATTTTTAAAATGCAGTCATTGTAATTAAATTTAAACAAAAAAAAAACACATTTATTCGGTATATTATTGTAAACGAGAGAGAGAAAGAGAAAGTTAATTTACACTTGATAATGATATACACACACACATACACATTTATTAATTAAAAGAAAATGCAAAAATTACATATTTATGGGCAGTCAGAAGTTGTATACGATTTGTCTGAAATAAAAAATATTCAAAATTTATGTTGTTGTGTTTTTGATTGGTATCGCGGGTCATTTACTTGTTTTTAAATATCTTGTGTTTAGACCCTAAATCTTGTTTTTCAATATCTTGTTTTTCAAAATCTTCTTTTTCGAAATATGGTTTTTAATTATTTTTAGCGATCTCAGTATTTTATAAATATATATTTTTGACAAAAAACAAGATTTTTTAAAATCTATCTTTGAAAAACGGTCAAAATAACCCCAACCCTTATTTATAGCCTTTTTATTTGTATGCAACTAAATGCAATAAAGAGATTAACTCATTTTCATGAAATTTCCAAACATTTTTATCTGCTATCCAAGTATTTGATGGGACTTTGTTACGTTCCTCTGATGGTGACCTCAAACGGTATTATATAGAGGTAAAGATAAGGAAGGTCCTTATCGCCTGATGAGACAACTTCTGGGCCATATATAATAAATATTATTATAATTTAAGATTAAAATAAAAGATAAATTTCTAGGTAATCCAGCCCGATTAGTTTTAGGCATAAAAATAAATCGCTCACCAAAAATGTTCTCCTAAAACGAATGATGTACACCTAAAATAAAATCAATGTGCACCAAAAATTAAAAAACATGCTCCAACCAGAAGGTATAATCTGCCCAACTGAAAGAGCTTTTGTTCTTTTTATATAATATTTATATTTATTAGAAGCAATTTTTTTTTAGGTGAAAAACATTTTTTTTTGGTACAGATTTTCAATTGATTGGTAAATAATATATTGAATTATATGGAGTAAGTTAAATTGGATGCCTTAGTTTTAGGGCTGTATAAATTGGTACCCAGTCAATTGTCGGAATAACACAATATCCCTATATTGTATTAAACAAAAATTATCAGGAAAAATTGACCAAAAATAAATAAATATATAAAAAAATACAAAAAACATAAGCAAAAATCTCGGAACAAAGCGCACTTTTGCATTTTTATTATTATGTTGATTTTATATTGTTTTTTTAGTAAAAAAAAAACTGCGCAAAGCGCCAAAAAAAAGGCGCACGGGAGCGCGCTAAAAGAATTCCACTTACCAGAGAATAGATTGCTTGCTTTTGATAGTACGAGGTAAGTCAATAAGTCTTTACAAAATCTAGGAGAATGCGCTCGCATCATCAAAACCATTTTGCATTTTATTTCTAATAAGAAGAAGTTAGGTTATGTTTTTGTTCAAAACATTCTATTGAGATATTGTAGTAAGACGTATTTTTATATTTTGAAGACGATACATTTGCGGATATTTGTGTCTTTACTTACTATTTTAAGTTTTTATGTGTTCTTTATTATTTTAAGAGATATGCTACAAAATTATTGAAATAATATATTTGAATTTTTAATATATTTGCATAAGGCCATCTGGGGACGACGAAATTAACTAAAATACGGCCTCGGTTTGAATAGCGATGTACATTTTACCTATAAGAGCAATAAATAGGTCCTTTAAGGAATGAGGCGCCTTCAGCAAATCAGCAATTCGTATTCATATTTGTATTGGATAATTGATTTTAAAGTATACATATCATCACCTTCAAAATATACGATTTAAAACCACCCTCATCATAATATTTCTGGACTGAACCTAACTTTAGCGCCCCTCCCAGAAAACCTTTTTTTTTAGGATGTAGAGGATGTATTCTCGATCCCAAAACGTTTCTTTCCTGGAAAAATCCATTAAAGGTTTAAGGAGTTTGTTAGGGTTAAATCGACCCTTCTTGAATGATTTTTGGTGAAGGGTGCAGTTGAGAGGGAGTTTTTTGAAGTACGCACCATTTAGCTATTAAACTTAGTTGTACTTCTTCACATTATCTAGGAAATTAGATTAAAGTAAAGCAAAAATGTGATGCTGTAGGCATCAACGTTTCCTTCCATAAAAAGGTTTTGGTCATAGAGTACTTTTCTACTTCTATAATAAAATAATAATATATTTTACAAAATTTAAATTAAATTTACTAGGGAACGTGAAGGAGTACAACTAAGTTTAATAGCTTGAAAAAAGGTGAAACTTTTTCTATAATATGCCGTTACTTCAAAAATCTCCCCCTCAAAGGGTTACACAAAAATCAATACCCCCTCAAATGCACTCGCTATTAAAAAGCATTCAAAAAGGACGATTTTACCCTAAAAACCCCCTTCAACCTTTAAAGGTTCCCCTAAAAAAGGAGGGGCGCTAAAGTACACTGTTAATTAAGTGAGGTAAGCGGGCGGGGGACGGCGGGGTGAGAGTCCAAAAAATCAAATTCATTTGTACGAAATTCGTAAAAAATGTGCGAAATTAGGCGGGGTAGGCCCTTTGTATAAAAAACAATTTAAAAAATAGTCAGTGTTAGTGGGATGAGCGACCGCAGGGTAAAATACCAAAACAATTGTGTGCACGTCGACGTATCCCCCCACACGTAAAATCAAATTATTAATATAAAGTTTCCCTTGTGTTTTTTTTTATATCGTTTAAAAAAAATCCCATGACTGTATCGAGCTAAAAGGTGACTATGTTGAAAAATAAATATGAATCCATTCAAAATATTGGGTTTTTCCGAGGGTTCTATGTTATATTGTAAAGAATTATTTATGACTTGCACTCGTATTTTGCTTTTTTTCGTGAAGCAAAGAAAAATGAATAAAAAGTAAGCAAAAAACATGCAAAAGACTAGCAAAATACAAGAATTTCAATTGAGATTCCGGTAATTGTAGTACAACCGTTTAAATTATTATTATTGTAAATATAATGTTACTTTTGGCTAATCTAAACAACTGAATAAGCCAAAACTAAAAATTATTTATACCAGAGAATATAGTAAGGTTTTTTTATACTATGCCAAATAATTTAAAAAGGACGATATTATTAAGTTTGGCCATAACAATTTACAAATGCATTAATTCTGTAACTCAACAGTCGTAATATTTATTGATATAAATTACATTTTTCTGTTCGTAATTTAAAAAAAACAATGACACAATAAAATCCTAAAGCTCGATTATTTTCTAACATATACTTTAACTACCTTAGAAAGGTATCTTTTACTCTTTAATTAAAATAACAAAATATCAGAGATTCAATTTGTGTAATCCGTGTGCACGAGTATATGTTTTGCTTTCTATTAAGTTCACATAATAGTTTTCTTTGTGATATTTAACAAATTTAACAATTAATCATAATTAAAACAATTCTTATATTATTTATATAAAACAATTCTAGACTCTACTTATATTCTATAAGGCAAGAGAGTTTGTCACATACTTAAAATATTATGTTTTGTTCATTTGGTTGCACATTAAAATCACTGCGCGCATTATAAAAAAAATTGGGTGTTTTTAAATGGAGCTGCTGATTTCAAATTGCTGCCAGTACTTAGTTTACCACTGCAGCGGCCATTCATCAGACATACTCAGATAATAAAGCGCATAAACTAATTCCGCTTAATTTAATAATAACAATTTTCTTCATATGTATATATAACACTACAAATTTGAACTAATGATTGTTGCTGGTTATGAAACCTTTGAGACGTTCTTTAAACGTTTTCGTTTTCTTGTTGATTATGCGACAGTTTTTAATAATCGATTCCATGTTCTGGTTAACCTTTGTTTTGTTTTCACTCTTTTCGAGAACGCGTGCATCGAACAGTGCATACGCTGCCATCTCGGTTGTGCTCACCGGAGTCACGCTTAAATACTTTGTGTTCACGTAGTGCTGGAACATGGCCGTCTCCACGAACCACTCGAGAAATAGACAAATCGACTGTGAAGAATGTGAATGCACGAATTCATCTTTCTGGAAATGCGCATGGAAGCAAAAAAACTATATTTTAGATCAGAATTTCTTTCAAAATTATATTCAATCCTACCTTAAATTCTTTCTTCTGATACCCGGCAAAGAGTTCAATGAAAAACCGAAGGAACGCTTCGGCAATTAGCACGCTCGACAACATTTTGTCCTGGTCAAGTATGTCGACCATCTGCAAGGACACCATCAGTGAATCACGCAGTGCCGTCGGCAGTATACTCGTCTCATCACCACATCTTTGCAGTAGTTCTTGTGTATCCAGATCCACCACAATACCGTCTTCGACGTCAACGTCTAAACGCGTAGGCATTCCGGCCAGAACAGGAACCGGAGCCTGACACACTTCGGTGAGATTATATGGCAACACAGTAATCAGTGTGTACTGCCACTGAAACGGATACAAAATTGTTTGTAGTCCCAGGACACACGACGAAAGCACCGAGATATTGCGACTGCACAGAATCACTTTTCTTTCGAGCAACAAAGAACCAAACACCTTTATGAGAAGCTCTGCACCGAGATTATTATACAAATCACTGAGTTCGGTGCTTTCGAGTCTCAAGTCACTGGGACGCCGTATAACAATTTCATCACTGTGTCCGTTACGCAACGGACTGCTGTTGCACAACAGTTTTATGTTGTTCTGACTCAAATCAAATGGAATGCGCTCGAGTTTCTTCTCCTCGAACTCTTCTAGTAAAGACTTCAAACCCGTACTATGGGATTTACTTGGACTTGTGCTGCACGGAAATGCAGCCTGCGCTGCTGCCTGGGTCAACCATTTCGGATTGAGCTCAAGACTGAGTCGCTTCGGTGAGATTTTGTGGTTCGACATGAACACGGTCTTTGGTCGTGGGGACAGTGGAAGTTTTAGATGAAGAATTTTTCCGGGTTCCGGAATCGTTTTGTTTTGGAGATTTTTTAGTAGAAAATTTGATTGTAAATCGGTTTGACCGTGTCGTGATTCGATTTCTTTAAGAATTTTAAAATAGAAACCCGGTGCTTTTGTTGAGCTGATTAGACAATAGGCTAAAGGTAGACAGATCTCACTGCTTTCGGGTAGTACGCGACGGCAATAGCCGTACACATGTGTTCCATTGTCATTGGTTAGAATAATACTGTAGTCACGATTACTCTTACAGTCCTGCTGCAGAAGTTCTTTGCATGGAAACACTAACTGCTCGATGTTCGGCGGAACCTTGCGATCCACTGGAAACTTGTTTTTAATATATGCCGTACCAGTGCTTATATTAACACCAACCAGCAGACATACATCAAAGAGAACAGGATGAGTGTTTTGATCGTCGACATCGCGGTCCGCATTCACGATTGTTCCACTCCACAACGGTGTACTATCACGTTTTGAATTATCGACCAATTGCTGGTACTTACTCACACGACAACTCAAAGACTCGGATTCTTCCACATTACCGTCATCGCTTTCATCTTCACATGAGAATGTCTTGAAAACAGGTGATTTAAATGTTTTGTGCAACGTGCCGTAAATGGAAGCACTGTCGTTTTTCTTGGACGACACTCGACGCACGTAATTCTTACGTTTCTCCGTAAGTGATCTAGACAGTGAAATCGATGGGTTCGGCACGTGTTGCGGAACGGTATCGTTTTCGGAAGCATTAGGTTTGCCAGCAAACTTTTCTTTGTCGTACGCAGCATTTACTAGAGTGTCGATCTGAAATATAGGTGATTTTATAAATTTTATTAATTTTTTTTACAATTCTCAGAATTACCTCGTGATAAGTGTTCGTAAGTGAATCCTGTGATTCGAGGTCGCCATCCATGCACTCGGATTTCTTGTCAGATTGCATACTAGTGTCGTTTAGACTAGTACACTAAAATAAAAGAAGTTTAAATAAAATCAAGATATAAATGGAATGCAAAAACAAATGTGCATAGAAATAATAAAACAAACGTACTAAATAATGGAGATCTTTAGCATTTTCCAGGCAATTGCAATTACTCGTATTTATGTCTTCTGATGGTCTTGCCTGAGTTTTTAGATGGCTAAACGGTTCCATGTAAATATGTTCGGCAGTATTTTTAGATTGTAGCCCTTTAACTTTGCCATCACCGTACATATCTTCATTACACGCCTGATCGTAAATTGGATTTGAACATGGAACAACACAGCTTAAAAGGTTCAGCGGATTGGTTGCCTTTTGTTTTTGTACAGTTTCGATTGGATGCTTCGTATCGTTTTGAGCTCCTAGCACAAGATTGTTTTCTAAGAATTTAATTTTATCCTTCATTTCAAGTTCATCTTGTAGTCTAGCCCGAAACAATTCCACGGTGTCAACATTTTCTTTTGGTGACTCAAATGCTCTTGGAGGTTTTTTCGGCGGTGGACCCGATGGCAACGGTTGTTTAAGTGCTGCTTTCAGAGTATCCGTAATATTTTGAATTTGAAATGGCATTGTGTTGTCCACATTGCTTTTGAGGACATTATCAAACTTTTCAATGAGCTGTTCCTCAACAGGACTGCTTAGTTTATTCAGGACAAATTTATGCTGTGTGTCACCTACCCGAAATGCAGGACTACGTCTTATACTACCTCTTTTGTTAGGATCACTTGTATGGCGACACAGTCGAACCTCGATTTTACTTTTATTTCCATTTACTGTTGTGGCTGGAGGTTTATTTTCAGCTTCCATCACAACATCATGATCATCGCCATTGTAGCCACTTCTTAGGTTAGTTACAATAGGGTTGGGTTCGTGTTTAGCGTTAACCAAATCTAGTGATGTAAACGAACGTTTAAACATATTTTTACTCCGCACACAATCCCGTGGATCCGTTTCTTTGGGCGCTTCATTACTGCTTAACGTCTCGAATCTATTCTTCATAGATTGCACTCGTCCTGCAACAGGTGTTTTATTTGCTGTCGACGACATGACGCGCTCGTAATTTAAACGATAAATTTATCAGGCGTCAGCATTTTAGTCACATCGAACCATTTTATCGACATTGTGCAATGTTTGAGGTGATCGTCGGCGTATCCATTTATTAATAACACAAATAAACAATGCAAAGCACGCACAAAAATTAAAACGGACAGACAAACACAGAGCGAAATTTATTTAATTAAGAAAACATAATTGGGCATGAAATCATAATTTTACATTGTGAAAATTGTGCAAATGGCGATACAATGCGTAAGCACGATTTAGTTGTGTTATGAATTAACTAATTAGTCAATTGGTTCAGGGGTACATAGTAATTATAATGATTATTTACATTGATATGGGTATCGTGTATTTTATTTAAAAACATATTTGACAATCAAATATTTTAATTTGACTTGACGTTTGTTTATTTAAAAAAGTTGCGCAAAATGAATACCGCACAAAAAGTAGCGCAATTCAAGGAAACCCAGTCGTAAAAAAATAAATTTATTTGGACGAATATATTGTTGAGCTTTTACACCCTTATGTGGTGGTGGTGGCCCTACTTCCCTTAAAGGGTGATCACCATAGATTTTAAAACCTTTGAAAATCTCAATTCGTCAATTCTCCTATAAAATAAACTAAAATAAAAAATCCTTCAAAAATGAATTTGGTAAGAGGGGAATGTTTAAGAGGAGGGAACTTACAAAAAATGAAAATTATAGAAAAAATCAAGGAAAAAATCTTTATTTTGTATTAAGCTATAGTTTTTATAAACCCTTTAATGGAAGTTTGTAAGAAAAATCCAAGGAAGAATCGAATCGAATCGAGTGACATGTCTTTTCTTACGCCTGTAAAATTGTGGTCTCACAAATGTGAGATAAAGGTAATACAGGCGTAAGAAAAGTCACTCGATTCGATTTGATTTTTCTTACAGACTTCCGCTAAACAAAATATCTAGTAATAATAGTTTTTGTTTTGTAATACAAAAATTAATAGAAATACCAAAAATAGCAAACGAATCAAAATAATATGCAAAATACAAGTCTATAAAAAATTAAATTAAAATTTTAGTTTACACTAGAAGTAAAATAATATTACAAGAAAATATTTAGGATTGTCTTAAATAAGGTAGATACTTTCTCTATAAGTTAATTAGTTTGGAACTTCTCCCTCCTTGAATACACTATCCCCAAAACTATTTTTAAAAGGAGCTATTTAAAACTTTACCCCTCTTCCTATAAAGGGGATCGGTGACCGACAACAATTTTAACCGGTTTTGTAGTCTAGAAAAACCTTTTTATAAGGTTAGGTAGGGCCACCACCACCAAATAAAAGTTTATAATAACACTTCAGCCTTTTTTTTGTATTCAAACTTTCTTTTTCTTAAGTACATAAAAAAATGTGTAAAAATATCAAAAAAATAAGTTTTTATTCTATAATGGCGGTTTTAAAATTACCGGTAGTCATTTTTTAAAATTCGTTATTAGGCGATCCATAAATACATAGGTTTTAATTTTTTTTCTTCCTGTAACTTTTGGAAAAGTGATGAAATAAACTGCAGAGAAAGTCCGAATGAAAATCCAAACTTTTTTTAAAAAAGGGGCGGAAAAGCAACGAGAGAAAAAGAAATAATAACCCTTCCGAAAATTACCCTAAAGTTTTTGGGGCCATGGATCCTCTTTTCTTTTGGCGTTTGTGCAGTTTAGTGTTTAGTGCCTCTCAAAAGGGTCTCCCCAATCCCGAATATCAAAATATGGTGTCTAGGAAATGAACCCTTGGGTGTGGGAGGGGTTCAAAGATTTGGTAAAAAAAAATAGAAAAAAATATATATTCCGGTGCGTCCCGGAAAGTGTGGTAATTGTGTTGGGCATCAAATTAAAGGTTTTTAAAATATCTATATTTTAAAAATAAAATGGGGACCCCATTCAGACGATATTAA
>JAAAKO020014919.1:0-16535 GCA_010015015.2 Bolitophila cinerea
TACATTTACGTACATTTACGTACATTTACGTACATTTACGTACATTTACGTACATTTACGTACATTTACGTACATTTGATGTTCTATGATAGTCTGGAGGACCGCATTCCCGGGGACGACCGTACAAGAACGTTCATTTAGGACTGTTCGCGGGCGATCGAAAATGCACGTACATTGTTGAACAAAAAATGTACATACTTAAATGCCTGTAAATGCTCGTCACAGGCGACCATTAAAGTAGGAATACGTACCTATTTAATTTTTATAATGGTCCCAAATGAATGTACATGCACGTCCCGGACGAACATGCATGTATGTACGCTAAAAAGGCGCGTCCGATCAGACTAAAAACGGCCCACGGACTTCTAATGTTTGACGGGAAAATCTGTGTGTTATACACGTCTTCTTAGTAGTCGTGGAAGGGTTAACTCAATGCACATGCAATCTGGACGTCCTATTGTTTTTCATTGTCTATTTCAGACTCTTGTCGGTAACCAACTCTCAAGGCCGTACGTTCAAGAAAACAGGATACCCCAAGGATTTGTACTTGCCGTTACTCTCTTAATTGTTGCAATAATCTCTGTTACCAACCAAATTGAACCAAGAGTCGAGTACCCTCTTTTCGTAGATGACCTTATGATCTATATCTCAGGCAAGCTAAAGGACGATGACAATTTTCTTCGACTAAAACTGAAATATTAAAGGGTATACTTCTGCCCTCTTCGAAAACCTCGCCCAGCTTCAAATATCCACGTAAACGGCAATCGCTTATCCACATCCGAAACGACAAAATACCTTGGTCTAACATTTAATAAAAAGCTCACTTGGAAACCATACATAAATATTTTGAAAGCAAAAGCTAATAAAAGACTTTATATCCTGAAGGACATATCAAATCCATTTAGTATTTACCGATAAAAGAACACTGCTTTTGGTACATAATATGTCAATTCTGCCACTAATTGAATACGGTAGCGTGGTATACGCATCTCAGCAAGAAATTCACACTAAAAAACTCGATTCTATACACCACTGTGGAGTCCCGAGTCTGATTAGCTTCTGGAGCTTTTAGAATTATAGACCTACTCTCAGCTATATTGTAAAAGCTGGTAAAATCCCTTGACCTACGAAAAGGCACCAAAACGCTAATGCATGCTCTAGAAATAACAAACCTGAAAGATAATCCATGTCACCGTGAGATAATATACTAAAACGAAATGCCTGCCGAACATGTTCTACAAACCCAGATCTTTGATGCGATCTTTGATATAAGAGCAGCACGTATAGCAACATAAATTGAGCTCCAAACAACAGAAGCCGTTGGATTCCACCTAGATATTGGGTCAACTAAATTATAACCTAACCCTCTCTATCCACGACAAAGCTAACACCCATTCTATAGTATTTCGCAAACATTTTTTCCAAACTTATACTTACATAGAAGAATAATGCTCAGCTGTGTATAGCTGTGAGTCAAAAATTATACAGACGGAACCGGGTGCGGAATATATTGTGAGCATGCTGAGAAATCAGTATCACTTTCTAAAACAGCCCGGATATTTACAGCAGAAACCACCACAATATCCGAATCCATTAAAGCAATAGCAACACTTTCGAAAACATATAGCGTAATATTTACGAACTCGCGTAGTAATCTCCAAGCAATACAGGACATCTTCTCCTCCATCCCACTAAAACAGACCATCCATCTATGAACTCAAATCTACAAAAGACATTTCATTTTGCTGGTGTCCTGGGCATACTAATATAGTCGTAAATGAGAGACTAACGAATTTGAGCAAAAAGCCATAGATGATCAAAACCAGCCGTCATGGAAAACAATAGCGTCGGACATGAGGACTTCTGTGAAGAACAAACTACACAAAAAGTGGAAATTAGCCTGGAGTAACACCCGCAACAACAAACGTATGGACAAAAATCTTGGTATAATGTAAAAACCCGATCCGAATCAGGTACAATCACTCGACTGAGAATTGGACATACTTGACTCACCCACGACCACCTCATAACTCTCTAACACCCCCAACAATATGCGAAAAATGCCCTTTAGCTGTTACTGTTAAAAATCTTCACATTTTAGAACACACTTAGGGCCAATTTCTTCAGTCCCGATTAAACTTAATCCGTGATTAAGTCATTCGATTAACATAAATATGATTTCTTCAGTTCCGATCAGACTTTTTAACCCTAGTTTCGCTGATTAACAAATCTTTGATTAACTTTAATCACTTGATCAGTCATTTTTGACTGATTAAGGTCTTAATCAGGCGATTAATCAGCGATTATATTTCTTCACTTCCGATTAAATTTTAACATCAGAAGTAATTATAAAATGAATCGACTGCGAGATTGGAAAGGTATTTGGAATGATTGGAGAGAATGATATGGACACAAATAGGATGATATCAATACTTCAACAAATAGAGTTTTTATAAAAGACGGATTTGAGAGAGAGAGAGAGAGAGAGAGAGAGAGAGACAGAGAGAGATTTTGTTTACGTATCAACGGAATCCATGTGCCACGCTCATTAAAAATCGTAGTATAAATTGACGCAATCTGTCAAAATCAATTATTAGATGCTCGATTGGTCTAGGGCTGGTCGTTTTATCGTTTTTTTTAAACAATTTTTCGATATTTTTTATACTATGTGTCTGCTTTTGTTACATTAAAATCTAAACTAGAATCGATTCTGTTTTTTTTTGTTGCTCTATAAATCGTTTTTGTCAGAAATATAGAAAATCTCAAAAATTCTTAGGCATCCTAAAATATTTCTAATATATTTTTACATTTTTGTATTTAAAAGTATACAAAATAGTCGCATAGCAATGTCTTTGGTTCACATTCACACAGAAAGCATGTTCATTGTTCAGATATAGTCTTTGAGAAGATTGAAAATTATTAAATGCACAACAAAAATCAAAAAATCGAAGAAAATATTTTTTTAAAAATCGACTAGGCCTACTAAGCTGAAGTGCGCGAGAGCGATCCCTTTCATAATGTAGCAGCGGACCTTAATTCTAAAACCGGGAACTAAATAGAACTACTGATCTTCGCCCGTACTGTCACAGTGTTCCCCATCCAATTATGGTGGCCTGCAGTCAAAAGCATTTCCACTTGATTTTTTTAAATTATATTTAAATTATAATCATAATGAAAAAAAAAGAGATAAAAATCATCTTGAATAAAGATGTTTTTTATTATTTAAAAGTGGTGCAAGACTGACGTCACAGGCTGATCGTTCTAGCGGTTGGCATGCCATAGACCACGTTGCAATTCATACAAACGAATTCAAAACATTAGACATTCAGAAATCGCGAATTTCATCCCGCGGAATTTCCCCCTTCGACATTTACACAATTTTTTGAAAAAAATGTACATACTTAAATGCCTGTAAATGCTCGTCACAGGCGACCATTAAAGTAGGAAAACGTACTTATTTAATTTTTAAAATGGTCCCAAATGAATGTTCATGCACGTCCCCGGGCGAACATTCATTTATGTACGCTAAATAGGCGCGTACCAACTGGGCCTGGCATAATAGCTGTAATAAGGTACACTGTTTTTTTTTGCCCTTACAAATCCGTCTGAACGTCTCATCTTCCTGATGCGGAATTCTTCTTGTCGCGGACGCAAGTGGGACTATTAATTTGCTTGTTAGAACTATATTAGCTGCCTTTTCAAGAACTATCTGCGTCGGGATGTCCTGATCGGTTATACATTGATTCAGGTTTCTCTGGAGTACCTTCATTCCTCGTCATGTAATGCTCTCCTAAACACTATAGGCATCTGCCACTACCCGCTATTTGTTTAGCGCCATTAATGCGATTATATTTGCACAGTTATTCTGCTTAGCAATACTTAGTATTGCGTTTAGCTTTACCGCATCTTCTGTAGAGTTTGGAGCCATCTTCTTGGTTGCGACACAGTGCGGAAATATGTACGAATTCCATGAATTTTAGGCACTTTTAAAATAGTGTTCTTTCCTGATTCCATCCGATGCCCATCCGATTTTTATTTTGCCTATAATCCAATTACCTTATTGTTGGCAATTCTGACGATAGAATATCTGCGTTTTAGGGCTGATCTTCTTTCACCCCTATGACCGTAATAGGCCAAGGCCTTCTGGGTTTGCTTTCAATATTACAGCCATTTCTACGAGATACCGCTCTTGCTTTTTGAGGGAATAGAGTTTTTCAGACGTCTGACCAAATCATTAAATCAAAAGATCTGACTTTTTGGTGTGACGTGAAATTATTTACGGCATCAAAAAGAATCGATAATATTTGCGGTAAAAGAATCGATTATAAATCGTTTCTTAGAAATCTTGATTCGTATAGAATTGGTCCAAAAATACATGCAAAGAGTAATGACCGATTTCTTTAGATTTCCTTTAACTCGATATTAAGTAATCGGAGGACAACAAAATAGGTTCTTTTTTCCATAAAAATAAATATAAACTTTTTAAAAACTTAAAACTATTTAATGAAGAGCTCCAATTGACTTCAGATGTCAAATATCTGGGGGTAATATTATATAGAAAACTTATTTTTAATAAAAACTTAGAGAACATAACTAATAAATCCCAAAGTAATTTACTGCATTTATACAGTAATAATTAGACCAATGCTAATCTTTGGAGCTTTTGTTTAATGGCCAAGGTCACAAATAAAAACGACCGCCGAGCAACTTCAAAAAATTTAACGGATCACGTGTGTGCCATAAAAACGGCGCAATCAGGTCCGCTAGAGTCCTTCCTCAAGTTTCCGGCTTTCCCATGGACATTGGAGGCGAAGTATTAACGAGTGCGTCAGTTCTGGTTCTAAAACTTGCCATGAACTCATATTATCAAAATCCGTCTTCTTAGCCATCTCTGTTTATGAAGAACGATTACATAAAACCGATTCATTCTTCCGAAAGAAAGTTAACGTTGAAAATTCCAGACCATGAGGAACGGCTTGGCGAAAGTCACTTTACAGATAGATGCAGACTTGTTTAAATTGAAGGTATCTGTATTTTCACAAAAAAAAAAACATTGGGGAATTTTTCTACGTTTTTTTTAAGCAGAATTAAATGCAATCCTCCACAGAGCACAAATACTGATTGAACAATAAGTACAGAACGAAACTATACGTTTCTTTTCAGACTGACATGCTGCTTTACGCTGTTGAGCTCTTGACACTTACATAACCAGATCGGGATTAGTGAAGGACTATCAATTGACTCTTTATCTATTAGCCCAACATTACTCTATCGAGTTAATGTGGATCCCAGGCCATTCTGGGTTTTTGGGAAACGAAATTGCCGATGATCTGGCAGGTAATGGATCAGAAGCATCACTTATTGGAACGAAACCTGCCACAGGAATACCTCAATCATTCAGGAGAACAAATATCCAAAACCGCATGAATGAACTTCATACTTTAAAATGGGAGACACTTGATACATGCAGACAAGCAAGATGAGTCTTTAAATAAACTATCAAAAATGATTCCTCATTTCTAATTAACTGTGATCGACGTAAGTTGAAATCACTAAATTAATCAACCCTAAAATACAATATTTTCATATATACATTCTCAACTCATTTTTTTTGTAGGAAAAAAATTAAAATAATGCAGTGTCATCGGCAACAAGTCCATCGGCCAAGTTTCAGCTCGATTAGATGACAGGAAGTTGGTAAATTACCCCGCATAAAAATCCGCGCAAGCAAGCAAGATCACAGATACGAGAAAAAATATAGAGAATTTAAAAACAGGACACTATTTCAGAAACCATCTTCACAAAATTAGAGTCATTGACTCACCGTTATGTAGGGGATACAAGATGTAAAACGAGACATTAGACCAATACCTCTGTCAATGCCCTTCTCTACACAATAGCCCGATTGAGATGTCTGGGATCACCTTTTATTTCGTTCGTTGCAAGAAAGGAATCCAGATTCAAGGACGTCGAGACTTTGTCGAGAGATCAAATTGGTTCACGGAAGCTCATTCAACGGAGTAATCTACAATACAAACCAGAGGAAGTACAAGATCTCGAACTCTATCGCAAATCAATCTAAGTAATCAAAGGGTAAATTTAATCTTAGGTTAAAGATGTATAGAATTTCTTCACGCTCACAAACTGTTTACTTAACTCTAATCAGAAAACCTCAGGAAACACAGTGAAAAGTCCAAGCGAATTAGGAGGCATTGTTGGAAAACGGAATATTTGTAATTCATGACGTCAAATTATATGTTTGTAATTGCACCAGGAAAGAAGGATAAAAAGGATTAAAATAATATATAATGCAAATTAATCTTTATCACAGGTAAAAGCGAAAAGGGCTGGGAATGGATGCCCTAGCTTTACACATACTGTTGACGTCGTAAATTTTTACTTTCCGTAACATGTTGGGTTTCTTCTCTATGAACTTTAGCAATTCTTGATCGTTGGCCTGGCCACGGTCTGTGGCTAGTTGTTCTTTGTCAACTGGTCAAGAAATACCAACACCGAGTGCAACTACAAAATAGATTAGATTAGATTAGTCGGACCTAAGGGCATCTGATTTAATTGTCACAAACTGAATTAAAGTTTAAAGTCCCTCCCACGATATTATATGTTGCGTTTGTGTTTCTGGAGGAGGAATCGACAAGAGGAAATAGGCTGCTCAAAAACTTTAGATTCGTCTTTTAAGTCAAGGTTTATCGACAAGAGGAAATAGGCTGCTCAAAAACTTTAGATTCGTCTTTTAAGTCAGATTTAAGTTTGATATATATGGCTATCAATTAAATTTTGAGGAGCGACATTATCTTTTGCTGTCTGAGGTACGTAAACTTCAACTACACTGGAAAATTTGACATTGTTTATAAGAGGCGGTCCTTTTTGCGAGCCTCTCTTGCATTATTATCTCCATTATTGGCAGATGATCTGGCTAAGACCGGTAATGAATTATATTTCACAGGACTGGAACCCGCCGTCGGAATCTCGACCTCACTCAGAAAATCCTGGGTTAGAGACCCGATGAAAAACGGCCAACTCTTACACTGAACCTCCAGGACTGATTGCGAAATATCGAAGCTATTCCTAAAGGGACCCAGTGAGATGTTACCCAAATCGGCGCTTAACTTTAAGCGCCGGGATCTCGGCTTAGCTTGCGGAATCTTAACAGGACACAGTAAACTTAATAAGCACCTGCTAAGTTGGGATTTACCGAAAGACCAACATGTAGCAGGTGCGGAGAAATTTAATCTTCAGCACATTTTCTCGCCAAATGCCTCGCACTTATCCATCTAAAATGGAGAGTGTCTCATTCCCACCTGATATCTCGTGATGAACTCCGCCACCTTCCTCTTGGGAAGATCGCTGAGTTCACTAGGAAATCTGGTAGATTTCCAGATTGCAACCGTCTCTAAGAAACGGGTTATAGTACAATGGGCCGTACTGGTGGCCAACGTGCTGGACTAGTCTCTGTGAGACGGTCCCCATCCCCTCACCATCACCATTAGGGAGAAAATGAGATCTATCGGGCTTTGACTAAAGTGCATTTTTCAAGCATCGTAGTAAATTCACTATAAAAAAAGGTTTCTTAAGTGAAAACGATTCATTTGATCAACAATTACAACAATACAATTTATAGTTTACTCAAAAAAAGATGTATGCTCTTTCGTTAAAAAAAAATTAAAACTGTCGTTTACAGTGAAAGGGCTCTTTTCGCCTTTTAAAGGTTTCGAGCTGAATACTCCTAGACTTCTTCCTTCCATGTCTTCAAGACGATAGATACTTTTACCCAGTTTCTCAAACATTTTAAAAATAATGGAGATAATTTTGCTGAGTAGTTTCTGAAAGAATCAGATAATTAACAATTTCTAAGCCATACAATATGTCCGACTTGGAAAGATTTGTCCTTTGACCTTAGATCAAATGGGATTTTCTACGCTAACTGTTACCCCGAATAGTTTCAAAATGTCTTTCCTTTTTATTTATTTTTTTTAATCCCAAAAATGCATAATTTAAGGATAAAAATTACGGCCGAATAACGATTGGCCGAATGATACAATTGGCCGAACCAAAATTGGCCGAATTTAATAGTAAAACCATAATAAAAACAATTCGTCCAATCGAGATTCGGCCAATCGTGATTTGGCCAATCGGATTTCGGCCAATCGTGATTCGGCCAATCGGATTATTTGGCCAATCGTATTATTCGGCCAATCGAGATTCGGCCAATCGTTATTCGGCCAATCGAGATTCGGCCAATCGTGATTCGGCCAATCGGATTTCGGCCAATCGAGAGACACCGATATTTTTTAAGGGCAATCCTTTTTTGACAGTCCTTTTTTGACGACGCTCGTAATCAACGGCATTGCGTGTGGTTACAATGTATGTATTTTTAAAATTTATTACAAATATTACATTCTGTCTGGACCGTCCTTCCAAAACACGTTCGCCACTCGGATTTATCTCGTCCTATGTACATAATTCAAAATGCATACATATATTATGCAATATCCTCCTCGATTTCAAAGCACACACACATGCGAACTGTCATTAAAAAAGCTGTCTGCCTGTGTTGCCTGATTTCATTAGCGCTC
The DNA here is from genome assembly GCA_010015015.2 of Bolitophila cinerea. Taxonomy (NCBI): domain Eukaryota; kingdom Metazoa; phylum Arthropoda; class Insecta; order Diptera; family Mycetophilidae; genus Bolitophila; species Bolitophila cinerea. The sequence goes on from JAAAKO020014919.1 coordinate 8,595, forward strand.
CGCTCCGGAATCTGGTCACATTATGCACGCACGCACGCCACGACAAAAACAAAAACACAAAAAACCGTCGAGTTCTCAGGAATTCTCAAGTTGGCGGCCGTGCATTATTTTATGGATAGGAGTATATATATAGTGCTGGCAACATGCATGTCGGAGTGCACCTAACTAATTAGGTATTCTGTGCGATAATGATTTATGCGCCGTGATTCGCTGCCGTGCGGCCGTGCGTCGCATTGCGTCTTCGCAGACTTGACATTGTCTAAACTCTAAAGGACATAATGAAGAAATGTATATATATATATATATATATATATAGTCCTTTACGAGTGGCGGTTCCGATTTCAAAAGTTCTAGTTTACAAGTTTACAGACGATAATGTGTCTTGAATACTAAACACAGACATCATTGTTATATTATAGGGCCTCTATTGCCGGAGCTAAATTGTGAATTGCATTTTCGTATATAGTATATACTTAAACATTGACTATACTATATACACGCAACGACGACGACGACAACGCGGTACAAGTTAACGCGCGCGACATAAAGGCAAACGAACGCAGGTGCACGCAGACAACCGACTTAATAATAGAGCGGCGAACCGAATTTGATCCTGAAGGTTATTATATTATTCACAGATAATTTGCATAACGACGACGACGACTAATATTAAACGGTTGCTCTGCGTGTCTATTAAACGAGCGTGCGCCCAATCCTATATTAGGCCACAAGCATGTTATACATTTAAAAGAGAAAAAAAAACAACAACCTCTAATAGACGATAGTTTATTATATGGTCTTTTAAATGAATTTGCATTGTATTCTTGTTGGAATTTTGAAATTCCAATTTCAATAGATTAAACGGGTGGCCGCGGCGGCACACGATCATTTATTTTAATGCAGCTGCCTGCTGGCGTTTAGCTTTTGTAGCCAAACTGAAGGCAATTATTAGCAATAGAAATAGATTAATCCAATTTCGAAATGTGTTGCTGTTTGAAAACAAATGGTGTTTTAGAGCCTAAAAATGCCAGGAATATTCGGATTCTTTGAAACGAATTTAAAAAGCATCACATTAAGACACCTGGATTGGTTTCTGATAGTGATGTCAAAAAAACGGGTACCCGGTTCCAAAATTTTAGGGTACTCGGGTCCTGTATAAACGGGTCTTTCATTGCCGAAAAACGGGAATATATACCCGAAAAAACGGTGACAGACCCGTTTCTTCTTAGACCCATTTCACGGTTTTTTATTTATTCATTTTGCTGTTAAAAAGAAAAATGATAAAGAACATGGTTAACTTGTCCCGATAGGCCCTGGTACCCAGGTAATAAAAAGTCGGGTATCGACAGCACTTGTTTCTCAAGACATCATTTCCATGCAATGTACATTTTTTGCATTGGGGACCATTTTACCGACACAATGCCAAACTACGGCCATTTTGCGACACATGCAGGCAAATTCGAAGGCACTTAAAAAAAAATAATAAAGCTCGGTTACTCTCGATTGCTATTTGGAACAGTCAAATATCTAGTTTAATATAAAGTAAAGCATATTTTATCCATATTTTGAATTTCTTGAGATTTTGCAGGATTTTCAATAATTTATCGAGTTTTTCTATAGGAGAACTCCCGAAAAAATTTATATAATTAGAAAAACCAAATAGTCGCCATTAGAATTTTACCAAAGAATGTAAAATATGAAACATTTACCGGAAAAGGTGTAGGAAAAGAAGATCTTGGATTTTTATTGGATCTTACAAGCATCATCATCATTTAATTTTGAACTCCCTTTACAAACTCTGAGACCCAAGATATTGGACCGAATTGAGGCAGTTTAACCTTTTGATATTCATCCAAAAATTTATAAAATTCCGAAATTCGAGTGTATCCTTTGATTTAGTCCAAGACAGATATTCATCAAAGAATATACATCATCTAGACTGATGGGCAACCTGCGGCCCGCGGGCTGTATGGGGCCAAGTAAATACAAAATGGTCATCAATATAAATTAAAGTGATGCTCAAATACAAAAATGATTATTTTTTTTGGTAACTAGAATTTATTTAAGGTTAGAAATATTGATTCATTGTATACAAAAAAAATTGTGGTTTAAAAATTAAATTTTAACCTATAATAAATAGCCTTATAATTTTTCAGCAGCTCTTATCATTTGAAAATCCATTTGTAAAAATAACTAAATTCGCAAGAAGATCTTTGAAATTTTTCGATCACCTTTTATCGAACAACAGTTCCTTTTCAAAATCCCTATGCCTATCAGCATGACCTCATTTTTTTTTAAATGAAGTAACCAGCATGCCTACCAGACTGAAAGGTCGGTTAATTCTGCCCTTCGAACTTTGGTGACCAGGATAGAAAGGTCACTAGACTTAAAGGAACTTTCCATTGAAACGTTCCTGGATATCGAGGGCGCTTTCAATAACGTGTCCTTCGCAAAGATCTAGTACTACAATGGATATGCAGATACGAAAAAAATGTGTGCTTTTGCGTCTTATTTATTTTCTATATGCATAAGGAAATACATACATATTTAAGAAGCAAACACGCACACTTGTAAACATTTGTTCGCGTTTGTTCAATTGCATACTCGATTTTTGAGTTACAAACTAAAAAAACTGCATGCGTACGTTTTGTATAGCGCTGTCTCATCAGCGAAACTTTTCTGCTGTTCCTGTGTTTTCTTTATTCAATGTCTTAAACAATAATTTACGCGGCAATTGCAGCACAGACAGCTGCGACTTTTCCGCTCATGTGATCGGGTCGTAAACACGAAAAAATTGTTTGCAGATTTACGTCACATTTATGTCTGCCTAAAACAAAATGTGTCTGTAAATTAAATCGTAGGTGTAGCTGTAGTATGTCAGCCCTCAACGTTGTAAAGTCAAACCCAATCTATCTTAAGTTTTCAAAAAAATGTGACTGACTCTATAAATTATATTTATTTTGAGAATTCCAATATTGTATATTTTCTGGAAAAATATTTGTTTTGATGTATTATTTTAGGGTTTGGGTCGTTTCACCATTTGCCAATTCACCTAAATCATTTCACCAAACTTATTTCCACTTTTTCCATTTTATTTTACATAAATTAAACTTTTAGCACTTCGTTTAGTTTTATTTTATTAATTTTCATTTATTAAATTTTCATTTCGTTTAAAAATTAAAAACACAATCCGATTTGTTGGTTTAAAAATCGCGCAATTTTTAAACCACAAATGGGGGTAGGTTTTTGATTTGTATAATTTTGTATACACAAACCATACCGTAAAAACATGTTTACGAATACAAAAATAGTACAAATTGGTTTAATAAGAGTCTATTTAAAATTTAAAATTTGATATGATTAAATAAATCAGTTTTTGAATAAAGTAAAGTTCAAATTTTTATTTAAAGCCAAAGCTCGTAAAAAATAGAGTAAGACAAAATTGAGTCTTAAACCCGATAAAATCGCTTTTTTATAATTTTATTTCATTTGATTAAATATTTTTATCACAAGCTTTGTACCTCTGAACATTAGTACCAACATGTTTATATTCTTTGGCTTGAGTTTCATTTAGTTTGTAAACTCTAACATGATCTTTGTCAAAAATAACTTGTAGCCTGCAAAGCCACGCTTCAGCATTGTTTTGTGCAGTTAGAATACAATGATAGGTGAAATTACTACGATGAGTTCCGATATAATTTCGGCGAAACCAGTCGGCCAATTTCTTTGAATCAGTACAAATACTTTTATATAGTTTCTTATAGTACGATTCATTTTTATTAGATTGAATGTATGCCAGACATTTCATTATTTGTACATTAGTAAAAAATGCCTAGTCATTTCCATACATTATTTTAAATCCTAAATCTTGAATTTTCCTAAAGTGGTGGGTTCGTTAATGTTTCATTTGCGTTGGCGTTTGATTTTTAGCTTCTGCGCATTTTTGCTAGGTAAGAATGCTCTAAAAGGTGGCTCAGATTCAACTTCACTTGTAAGAATAATACTGCTTCCATTACCGAAGTTGTTGTTGCTGCTTGGATTCAAACAGTTCTGTTGACTTTATGGACATTAATATCATACGCATTAGCTTCATGCACGTCTGAGGATTCCGATAAAGACATAATAGTATGACAACCCGGGCATTTGTTGCAATTGAAGATGATAAATGTAACCATCGTAAACAAGCTTATCTTTACCAGGTTTTGATTTCACAATTTGTATAATGGATTTGTTTGAGTTTTAAAATCTTAGTTACAAAGAAAAATAACTAAATGTTAAAAATTGATACACACAAAATCAAATGACAAATAAACTAAAAGAAAATTAGACGACACTACGAAAGGTGAACGTTTTTTGATTATTATTTGATTATTTTTATTTTAACTATTGTAGACTCTCAAAGAAGTTCAAAGCTTAAATATTTGCTGAACTATTTTGGTAAATACAGCAATTAAAATAAACCATTATAAACAAATAATCGCATGTATCATGATTCGTGTCACACGGTTTTATAGGTTTTAGTATTACATGAGATAAAACCCAAAAATACCTGTCACATCTGACGCTCCATAATCAGTTGCGAACCGGGGCTGGGGTCCCCATTAAACACAAGAATATATGGAAGGTCCTTACTGAAGAATTCAACGCATTTGGTAGTGGTGCTGTAAAGACACCAATTGACTGGCATGTATCTTTCAAACAGTTCCGAAACCACACAAAACACAAGAAGCGCACAATTATTGAACACGGATGCGGCACGGGTGGTTGACCACCATGCAATATCTTCATGATAGACGTCAAGAAGAGTGGCTTAAGCGTTTGGGGACGCAAAACTATGTAGATAGTATTGGTGTCGTCGAAATAGGTCTCGGTGAACATTTTCCCGTCGTAGACATTGACGATGATGACGTTGTGGTGGTTGAGTCGGTAATACCCTAAAAAAACATCGCCACACCGATCAATATTAGTGCATCCACGCCGACCTTTATCAACAGACAGACACCTCAAACACATAAACAGCGCACCCTTAATGTTGTAAAAGAAGCTGAAGACAAGTTGGTGGACGCGCTGAACTTGTTGAGCGTGTGGGTGTTCTTGCCAATGGTATAGAAACAACTTATGAAATAAACAAAGAAACCAGCACTTTGTTTGGTAGAATGATCTTGAATCAACAAACAATCATCCAAATTAGGGAATACAATCCCAGGAATATAAACAGAAACCGAAAATTGGTTCCTTGACTAGACTAGAAACCGGATGCAAATTCGGTTCCGGGATTTTTTAAAAGTATTTCCGCGAAAACCGGGCATAGTTTAATTTCCTGGGAAATCCCAGGGATACTATTTTTTTCATTAGATACGTTTAACTAGTGATTAGTTTAAAAAGCATGTGTTTTATTTTAGTCGTATATATATATATATTTTTAAATTAATAATATATTTGTATTTATATAATATTTTAGATATAAATATTACATTAATATTTATATTCATTTAGTTACATTACGTGTTTTTTTAACCTGAGGTTAATTAATTCATCTCTTGAGCTGATTTCAAAATTAAATCCAATTTGGCATATTTTGTTCTTTGTTTACAGTTTAATTGGAATTTTGATTAGCAAAGAACATATTGCTATCTATTCAGCGTGTCTTGAATTTTACGCACATTGATTTAAGAACAATGTTCTTACGATTTAAGCCCAACTATTTCACCCGAATTAATATTTAAGAAAAAAATTAAAATTGTTCTTATGAATTCAGTGCATACATCAAAACCACTAGATCAAAATATAACCCCAACTAACAATTATTGTATAAAAATTGGTCAAAATGATCAAATAATGACCAAAAAATAGCTGTGCTTTTATAGCTATTTAGCTATAATGACCAAAAAAAATAGTAAAAAAATACATCATTCTGACTGAATTGGCGAAGGATTTGGTGACTATATAGTCAAAAATGCTAAATAGCTTTTTTCGTGACTATATTTATATATATTTATTATATTATATTTTTTGTCATATAATATGTAATACAGCGGGTAAATTCTCGAGTCAGAAATTGTTGTTTAGATTCTTCAATTGCGATAGTTTGAGCTCACTTTTTTATAACAATAACTGATAACAAGATGGAGATTTAAGAAAGACAGCCATTACAGATGGTTTAAGTAATTCTATTGTTGATAACATTCAGGCCTTACCCGCGAAACTCGATTGGTATAACCAGTGCGAAGAAATCCTCAATTCGCTTCTGGCACTGGCGGATCCAGGGAAGTACATGTTCCCCCAGGAAAAATACATAAACCAAGGATTCCATTTTTAATTTTATATATTAATTTAATTTCTACGGATATAAACGGTTTCAAATTACCACCAATTTTTATGACCACCAAATTATTTTTAATAAATAGCCATTAATAAATATTTATAAATGCCCACATAAACTTTTGTATATTTGCTCAGAAAGTTATTTTACTGGATGGAAAAGACATAATTTTTGCATATATGTTCCACAGGTATATCTAAACGTCTATGAGTGATTCTCCTGTTGTTCCTATTCACCCTGACACCAACATTTCAGTCGACAGGAAGTTGTTACGATCTCACACTACTATAGGAATAAAGTTTTCCAAAGCGAATATTCTCCAAATTCCAGCGTTCCATACTAATATTTTCGATGCCTAGCGCTTTTGTTGCTCTTCAACGTTTTTATAGCAATACATGTCTCCTGATAAGTAGTAGGAGAAATTGCTGGATGATTTGTACACTAACCTAGGTCTTTATTAATTTAGAATTAGGTTTTTAAAATTGCTTTTTTATCATTAGTATACCCGGAATTAGCTTTATCCGGATTACACATTAACATTAGCTTTTTGTCCTTAGATTTTCGAAAAAAAAATTAGTTAAAAGTTTTTCCTTTTTTGAGATTAGCTATTTTTAACTGCAAAGGCGGCATTAAGTCGCTAGAGAACTAAATTGCGGTATTAACTCTTTATTAATGTTCCATCTCATAAAAATATAAATGGTAATTAAAAAACTTGAAAATACCTGAAAAAATGACATAAAAGATAATATTCAAAATGAATGTACCAAAAAATAATTCTTTAAATAATTAATTCCTGACCATATATCATCCTGCAATCAAATTGTTTTTTTCCTGCTTTGCAGCATTTCAATCATTTTAATTATAAAACTGAACAAACAAATATAATTATAATATCGAAAGCGTCTAAAGGCAAATAAAAATGTCAGGTGCCAAATACGGCGATACATTGACAAATCATCAAAATAAGGGTTTCCACCAATTTAATCAAATGTATATCGATATCTGGCATTTTTTGGCAGAATGACATTAAAGCGTCCTACTACAAATGCCAAACCCGACAGTTTCCACCAAAGTTGATATTCATATATAAAGATATATATGACATTATATGACGAGCAGGCAGCACTTTAAAAATTGGCAGATGTTTCCACCATAATTTGTCGATTAGTCCTCAAATTTCATTACACTATCAGCTATCAAAGTGGTTAAAGTATTGGGCATATGAAGATGCTTTAAGCATGTATCATGTTGAAGCACGCGACCGAGTTTTTTTAAAACTGCAGGAGTCACTGGGGTTAGGCAAACAGGAAATCTTTGTACTTAGCGATGAACTTGTATACCGACCCTACATATATGTATTGATTGTGATAGACTGTCCGTCCCTGCAAGAGTCATTTGACTGAATAACTAGTACTAGTACTCGGGAAGTATTTTTTCACTCTAAAAATATTTTTACTATTATTGTCTTCTTTGTCGAATCATTTCTTGATTGCTTCATATCCCTTGAATTAAGTGAATTTTTAGTAAATCATAATATTACCCATGTGAAAGTGAAATTGAGCGCGTAACCGAGTGCTGATCTTAGGCAGATCTGTTAAACTAGTACGACAGGCTAATTG
>JAAAKO020014930.1:0-16528 GCA_010015015.2 Bolitophila cinerea
TCTTTGGATCATGTTTTTCCTTAATGAGCATTGCTATTTAGTTTAAAAAATAGGAGCACATATTTTCTTGTTGTGAGCGATGTTGTTTATTATTTAAATAAAATATCAGTACTAAAACTATAATTACAAAAACATTTTAAGTGAAAAGTAAAAAAAAATAAGGTGCGATATTTTTCCTAATTAATTAGTAACTCATAACCTCATAACCAATTATTTATTCACTAGATTCTAGAACAAATAAAAATCGTACACGTTAACATACAAAAAATACAAGGAAATATATTGCTTTGATGTGCGTTACATTTTTTAGATTCTGATAATATTTATAATATTTTTTTGGCAAAACAAATATATTTAAAACTGTAACAGGTATATGTCAAAAATACTCTTTTTGATTACTTTTTTTCTGAGAAGAATTGGAAAACGGAAAATTACATACTAGTTTTATTTTACTGAAATTTAAGTTGCACACCCATATTCATAGTCCACCGCACGCCACTGGTAACCAACTATAAAATAAGATTAATTGACGAAAAAAAAATAGCGGAAATATTAAAAGGCAGTTTTGCTCCTTGATCACAGAGTGCATTATTTTATGGTGGGCAAATTTTCATCACCCTTTTAGGGGTATTTTGTATGAAAACTATTTTTATGACAAAAAAATAAATATTAGGATCGAATAAAAGATTAAAAAAAGTCTAGATGTAACCTAAAAATCCGTTTACGACAATTTTGAACCCTTAAGCTCCAACTTTAGCCCAAAAAATAATTCTGGGGGTCAAATCTAAAAATAAAGTTATTTTAAAAAATATATATATTTATTATTTTTTAATTTAAATTTATCAAATTTTTAAAAATATTTTGCAAACTTAAAACCACCCTTAAGGGGATCCCTATTAGACCATCATACAAATATGTAGTGATCACGAAACAAAACTGAACATTTTGGGGTTTTTAGTATTTTTTAAAAGTTTCCGCTCCAAATTTAGTATTTTATCTATTATGGAGTATTAAATACTAGATTAGTAACTAAAAAAATCCTTGTATTTTATATAGAAAAATTTACAAGGGTTAAACATGAATATAAAATTCTGAAAAAAAATACACAAATTGTGTTCATGTATTTGAAGTAGATTAGGGGGCGGGCGGTACGATAATTTTCAAAATAACGACACCCTAATATAATTATATAATGTAAGCAAGAATGTATAATATTCTGTGTGTTTACTGTAGTTTAGTTAAGTATTTAATAGCTGGGATGGTTTTTGAGTGTAATGACGCTCGCCAGGCGCGTCAGCTTTTTCAGTTCAGTAATTCTTGGCCATTTAGCAGCACTCGGGTGTCGAGGAAGCGTCTGCCGCGCACAATAAATGGAAATATGCAGACGAACAAAGAAACTCGTTGGCTCTTTCAACGATTCTCTGACCTGGCACAAGTGCTGTTTTAAATAATGAACCCATACCCATGCATATTTCATATATATTTATATATTTTGTATAAACATACCAACCTATATTCAAGAATAAAATATATGCATTTAAAAGTTATGGGGCATATACTCGAACCCTACGAAACCACCCACATCCCACACACGTGAATTATTGAAATGAGAAAATAATAATTATGCTATGGCGTTGTGCAAATAAATGAAAAACAAATATTTATCTATCATCGTGTGCATATATACTCCTCGATATATGGTTTATTATGAAAAACATGTTGCTGTTGATTTTCATTATAAATGAGCTGCGGTATTTTAAATAACATATATTCATATTCCAATGTAGGTGAACTAAATACTTATCTGAATATACGATTTTTATTGCGTATATGCTAACCGTATATAGTACTTATGCTGCTGAACCGTAATCAGTAGACATGTTGAATGAGGGGCAATTGAGAAACCTACATAAAATTGTGCGATGCGCGACGGTTTATTTATATTCAGAGGATTCTAAAATAAATACAGCGCAGGATTCATCATGCATTTAAAACAGTGTATAACATTTTCTCGTATTTATCACAACCCTCAATAATACCCAAAACAAATACGAAAGTATGTACTTATATTGTACATAGATTCCATAATGTTTGGGTTTAAAGCTTACTCGTCTGTTAAGAGGGGCGTTAAATATAAAAGAAATATTTTTTGTATTTAATAAATGTTTAAAAATGGACGCAAATCTTGAAAAACATAATCCTGAATAACATCTACCATGGTTTGGGTAATAAAAACGGCGCGATAATTAAAAAAGCATTTTATTAGTGTTTTCAGGATTTTGTTTTGTTTTTTTTTACCGATTATTTTTTGGGATTTAGTTTTTTATCAGTCTATATTATTATGTGGTATTTGAATTTTAGATGGAAAATTCGAACGTATAACCATTCAGGAATTTTTATGTTTATTATTTTGTCCGTAATGCCATGCTATTTTGTAGATGTTCAAATGTGTAAGAGAGAGGTCGGTCGTTTATCTCAATTTTATTGAGTTAGCAAATTCATCAACAAACTGAAGACAAATTATTAATGTCATCTTGTGTAAAAGTCCATTTAATGGATGACGTAATAGTTTTTAATTAGTTTTGGTGGCAAACACGGTAGTATAATATGTTTTTTTTATTATACTGTGTTTACTGTATTCAATGGCAAAAAAGTGTATTGTGCAACTTTCAATCATAATAAATACGTACACAACTATCTTTAAAAATTGGAGTAAAAAAATATTTCCTATACTTATTTGAATTTAAATATTAAAATTTCGTTACGAGGTGTTAAGGGTGTTGAGCTTGAGTTTTGTAACAATATAAAAATATAATTTATACTTATAGAAGTATTTTTTTATTTTTTTTTACGATTTTGTAACCAATGTGCAAATCCATGGCCACTTGTAGTTATTCTTTTAAATTAAACAATAAATTGAAAGATACAAAAGTTTTATATTTGGGAAAAAAACGTTTGTTTTGTTTACAAATGTGTGACCTTTGTGATAGTTGTAAGTTAAGTTTTATGAGATATTAGCAGTGTAAGCTTAGCCCACGACATATGTTCCACGACAAACCTTTACGATGATAGCGACACTCAGCCCTATTCAGTACGCAAAATTAAAATATTTTTACGTTTTAGACTAGTTGATGTTTTCGCTTAAATTGGTATTCACGTTCAAAAAATGTTTTCAGTTTCTAAAACTTTCTAAAATTTCCTATACAAATCGTATATTAGACATTAAAATCACATAATATCAAAAACCGCGATATATCAAAATTGCATGGATCCACCGAAGAAGTGGACAAATAATGTCCATAAAAGGTCAACATTAAAGATGTTTCACGACGCAAGCATCACGACGCGACATGACGCGATGTTTCTTACCGCCACGGAGATCTGGAAGACATTGACTTTTTAGCGAATCGGCGAGATAGATCGGCTCAAAGTTCAAGAAATTGGCACCAACCCCAAAAGTATTAGAGAAGTATCCCTTGAGTAAGTATACCAAGCGTTACTCGCCGAGTTTTAAAACGTTATCTTTTTTTGTGAAAGGTAACTGAATTAGCAGTTTGAGACCAAGGAGTCTCCTGCCGAGTCGCACCAAGGAAAAGGACACATAAAGGAAGCGTTTGTCATCCGTAGGAATTTTTGTAAGTGAAAATTTAAAAAAAATCCTTGCACGATTTGGTCTAAAACCGTAAAATTTGCATGAGCTCTATTTTCCGACTTTGTCTCGCCTATCAGCGTCGTGAGAATTCCACTCTTTTCGAATAAAAGAGCCCGTTGGTACCACTCCTAATACCAACCCGTAAAATCGTAAAAATAAGGTTAGTTTTGTCGTGGTACTAGGGTTTTTAAGGAGTTAGTGAATAAGATTTAGTTTTATGGAAACATTAGTTATAAGTATAAAGCCATAAGTTTTTTTTAATTTGTTAGGTATTGGATCTTACAATTCGGCCAAAACGACGTGTGAAGTTGGTTTTGAAAAAATATACTAAAATAACTTACTAAACGATTTTCTTAAACAATATTTTTTATAGAAAATAGTATATTCTTTCAAAAAAAAAACTATTTTTTATGATTTCTATATATATTTAAATATATTATTGTTTTAAAACTCAATGTTATATTTAACATTTTGAAAAACTTAGGAGAGTATTATTGTCTGTTTTGGCACCGTTATTTTTTAAAATATTAAACTATATGAATATTATAGGCAAGCACTATATATCACAACATATTTGTATCACCAAAAGTGGTGAAATTACACTATACATCAGCACTTCATCGCGCCGTTTTTACTAAAACAACAAAAAACAATCAACAGAAAAATTTTAATGACATATTTAACATAATGCAAAAATTAAAAAATCTCATTTGTGTTTGGCTTAAATGTTTTTTTTTAAAAATAAAATACAAGGTTATTTTATTAACATTTTTTGAAGGTATAAAAAAAAAATAAAAAAAAATAAAAAAGCGTTTATATTTTTTTTAAACTTCTATGTCAAATTAAACATCCTGCAAAAAAAGCGAGTTTCACTTTCTGTTTATCTACATTTTTTTTAAAAATTAAACTACAAGTATGGCTGCCACTGTCATTAAATACAATTAAGAAAATTCATGTAGTTAATTTTTGAAAAAATGCAGCCAAACAGAAACTGCCAATCTTAATTTTTTGCAAGATGTTTAATGACATTAAAGTAATAAAAATAATAATGTTTAAGTACTTTTAATTTATACTGCCATTTAAAAAAAAAATAATATATTTTATTTTTAAAATGTAGTCAAACAAAAAGAACACATTTTTTTGAAGAATGTTTTATATATTAAGCCTGTTTTATGAATGCTTGCGATAAAAAGCTAGTGTAGCAGCATACAAAAATTGTTGAGCCTGCTGATTATATCAAGCTACGTTGTTGTTATAATAGGCCTGTTTTATGGAGGCTGCTTTTCTATCACGAGCAGCCAAAATACATGTATTATAACAGCAACGTTACTTGATATAATCAGCTGGCTTAATTTTTTAGCATACTGCTTTACTAGCTTTTTATCGAGATCAGTATCGTGAGCATTCATACAACAGGCCTAATAGTAATTTGGTGCTCGTAATAGCAAAGAAGCGTTCATAAAGCAGACCCATTGATAGTGTTTTGTAGTTTATAAAATAAATATATATAACATATATTATTTTATATAACATATAATATTTTAAAATTTTCATTTTCACTACAAAAATATTTTTTTATGAAAGGTCTTTTTGGAATGGAATTGCCAATTTTGAATAAAATAATATCTTTCAGTATCATTTTTCCTATCCAACGTCACATTTTCATTTTGGCCGAAATAAAACTCCAAATATCTCGAAAAGTCAAATAAAATAAAAATATGGGTATTTTAGTATGCATATAATCTAAAAATAATAATAAACGAATAATAAAATAATAATTATTATTAATTAATTAATTATTAATAATTAATAATAATAATAATTAAATAAAAAAAAAACAAAGAAATAAAACATGACTTCCAAACGTATGCGATTTCACGTGGAATATATTCAACCCTAAGTTTTATAATATTACGATTTTTTGTTTATTTTATATTTTATATAATTAGTTTATTAATTAATTATTTATTATGCTCAAAAAAATAATTATTATTTGAATTCAAATGCTTTGCTAACGATCATTCGATGAATAAAATATTATGCGTTTTGGAGGATAATAAAAATAACAAAAATATATCGAATGCAATCATATTTCCTAATGGCCCAATCAACAGAAAAATATTTGATGATTTAATACAAAAGATGATTCACTACATAATGTTAAACAAGTTGTTTCTCATATTTTCTTGTTTTTTATATATTTACATTATACATTATTACATAGAAACAAAAATAATAGACCAGAACTACATCATATACTTCAATAATTCAAGGTAATAGCCTGCTGTTTTAAAAATATGTGTTGCTATAATATATAATAAATAAGATATACAGATTCAAATTGTAACAAATAATATCATCCAACTGCGCACAGTTTGAAATCTCGTATAATCGATGAGATTTTTCCGCATCTGGAAAATATTATCTGAGAGCATATTACTTTGTGTGTGTATTATGTGTGTTTGTGTGACTGTTCAATATTATGTGAAGTAGAAAACTACCGCAGTTATTATACCACCAAACCACCACACAAAAACGCCCGCACACACACACACACACACACACACACACACACACACACGAGCACCGCGCGCGCGTGCAGATGGTGTCAAAGATGATGTCGCGATCGATTCGATGGCAATCCACAAGAACAGATGGCTGCAAAAGTTCGTCTGTATAAAATCGAATCAGGTATTCCACCCACACACGAGAACGTAAATAGTATTCGCTTATTTTAGGGTGGTTGCGGCAAAGGCAGTGCATAAATGTATTGTATAATATATTATAAAGTATTTATTTATGTTCGAATTGAGCATTTGTGTGAGTGTGAGTGTTTGTTAGTGTGTCAGTGTGTGTGTAAGAGCATAAAAGCTTGATCATTTATTATTGTAAAATGATGAAGGTCGTTTGGTGAACAGCCCTGTCACACACGCGTCGTCGCGTGAGTATGTAATTTGTGGGTATATAATATATATATATTATTATACATGTATATATATATACCTATCATCAAAAATACTACCTTTTAACAGCTATTAATATGAATAATTGAATACGAGTAATTGTATGTGATTATTTTATCAAAATAGTAATTTAAAAATGGTATTATTGGGAATCAATTCTTTGTAAAAAAATAAAATTTAAAAATATAATAAATAGTCTTATTTTTGAGTCAATATTTTTTTACAGAAATACTTTTGAGAGATAAATCATTGTTTAAGCGCCGCTTTTGGATGAACTGCTCCACTAATGAAAATTATGTCGCTAAAGCACTCGCAACAAATCCCCAAATGTTATAGGAGTCGTCCTCATTACAATTACAATTTAAATGTTATAATTTATTGTTCTTGTATTTTGTGTATGAACTTGAACATATTTAAATTTTTATTTTCCTTTTACATCTTATTATTGGTTCCCTAAAATTATTTTTATAGATTTATAATTGATTTATTGTTTATTATCCAATTTCTTACGACAGTCTAGTATTTCTCTCGATTTTATTGGCCAATATCCTTTTTTTAAATAATATTATCAATTCAAATTAGGTACGTCTTTTTAAAGTTAAATAATAATAGGACATTAAACTATCAGCCGTATTCACGCTCAAAATATTTTAGGTTTTAGAAATTTTTGACATTTTAGAACATTTTAAAACACGATTTTCTTTTATTAAAACTAATTTAGTTTTTTAAAAAATAGCATATGACCTAATCTATAATTAAAATCAACAAATATTTCAATTTTAGGAAACACATGAAACATTTTAGGAATGTTCTAAAATGTCTTAAAGGTCTAAAACCTAAAATATTTTGATCGTGAATATAGCTGTATATGGGGTCATTAGTACTGTCATAGTCCGACTTTAAAGTTTGTTTGGAATGCATATTTCTGATGTCTGCATTCTTTCTCTTCCCCACTTAAGGCGCAAACCAATCGTTTCGTGCAGTAATTTTCTCAGCAATCTCTCGAACTCATCTCGAACGTACCGACACACATCTATCCAACTGGATCTTCTCTTATAGATTTAACATTTACCTGTACTTCTCATAATGTATTAAAACATACTCAACTAGATTCAAGTCTATCAAGACATGACATTCTTGTCTGTCGTTATAAATGTATAGTACCTATTAGTTCAATAGTTCCCAAATATAAAAGATACTTAAAAAATATTAATGTAGACAATCTAAAAATGGATGATATAACCCTGCCCTAGAGTATGGTTCAGAAGTTCGAAGAACTATCACTTGATCTCTTAAATCATCATGTTCCGTTAGTTATGGTTAAACCTGCACCTAAAAATAGTCAACCGTGGTTCAATAACATAGTTCAGCGTGCTATTTTCGAAAGAAACATTGCAAAATGAATTTGGAAAAATGATAGATCTATTGATAATCAACTAAAATATAAAATACTAAGACATAAGGCTGCAAATTATTATAAAAATCGCAAAAAAAAATCTTTTGCACTTCAACTTAGCGAAAAGCTTCCAACACGGTTATTTTGGCAGAACCTTAAATCCATTGGAATTAACACCTGTAATAATTTATCACCTCCATTTACGAACGAGAAGTTTAACAATTTTCTAGTTTCCTCTATCCCATCGTTTTCCACTCCTATTCATACACTTAATCACAATTCAAATACAACAAATCGAGTATAGACCATGAAAGCTTTTCAATTAATAATATTTCTTACCATGACCTCTTCCAGGCTATTTCATCTATCAAATCTCATTCTGTTGGTCTTGATCTATTACCTATTACAAATGTTATTACCTATCGTTGCACCATTTCTACTTCAAATCTTTAATTACTGCCCTACATCTTCTACCGTCCCTAAATCTTGGAAACGTGCTAGAATCATACCAATACACAAAATCTAGATCCTGTGAACTAAATGATTTTCGACCTATCAGTATTTTGCCGGCTTTGTCTAAAGGTTTTGAAATCTTATTAAAGAAACAAATATGCACCTATTCTGATTCGCATAATCTTTTAAATTAATTTCAGTCTGGATTTAGACAAAGACATAGTACAACAACAGCCCTTCTTAAAGAAACTGACGATATTTCTAGAAAACTTGATCAGAAACAGATAAATTTCCTAATTTTCCTTGATTTCTCCAAAGCTTTCGATAATATATCACATTCAATCTTGTGTAATAAATTTCCTACTAGATTTGGTTTTAACTCTCAAGCCGTTAAACTTGTTTGTAACTATTTACGCATCGCAGTCAATGTGTTGATATTTTTATAAGCCTTTCTTCAGATGTTCTTATAAGATCTGTGTTAGGTCCGGTCTTGTTTTCACTATCCATTAATGATTTACCCCTAGCTCTAAACACCAAATCTAAGTACCACCTATAGGCTTATGATGTTCAGTTGTATTAATCATGTCTAGCCACTCAAATTTATAATCAAACTAAATCTATTAACTCGGATCTTTTGGCCGTATCGAATTGGTGCCTTCAAAATCAGCTTATTATTAATAGCAGTAAAATTAAATGTCTGCTATTTTCACCACCTCGATTACGTTACAATGTATCATCTTTTCCACCTTTAACTCTAGATGTACTTAAATTTCCCAAAATATCTCGACCATATATAAATATGACCATCAATACATACTTAAAATCACTGATTTGTAAACGAAAGCCATAGACATTTCTATATTAAACCAGGACCACGAATTACTTTTTTTCCATTATTATTTTTATGATTATAATTTTACAAAATTTTACAGCGTATACAAAATCAACAGCATAACTTTATGTAAACTTGTAAATGTCTGATATCTCCATATGATTGTCCATAGAAGTACTGATAAACTGATAATTCCTTCTTCCGGAACTATTTTCCTATAAACATACCACCCCTTCATACCATACCTCCTAATACATTTTGATTTTCCCCTCATAACGTTTAAATTATTTTAAAATTTAAAATTAAATATTTAAAAATTACTTTATTATTCAACGAGAGCTAAATCATGCCTTACCCGAGAGTTGATTAGCTCTGGAGCCAAGCCTATCTCTCGACCTAACTCGGAAAGCTAATCTTTCGTATTATCCACAAAATTCAACTGCGAGCTAGAGTGCACAGCAAGACCTACGTTGATTTATCTCGGGAGTTAAGCTTAGCTCTCAAAATGATGATTATTGACGATTTATGAATGAATGAACATAGTTGAGTACAAAACCTAGCGACGTCAATAATATGCCGTCAATAATATGCCTTATAGCTTGCGTGCACTTTTGACGACTTTAACAGTTGTCATTTTTGTGTGGCTATAATATTTTTTGTGGCTGATGATGTACCGAGCAATCATCCTAGATCTTCGGTGTCATCCTGAATGCTGATACCAGCAATGTGCGGTGGGTGACTAAGTTCCTGTAAATTTAATCGTGCCTGCTCTTCTCTGTCAAGCGCTTTTTTGTGGTTTTAGTGGATTGTGAATCCTCGCAGTGTACAGTACGTGTAGAATAGTGAATAATTTTTGCTTTCATCGTAAGGTCTTCCCCGTCCTGCGCACTATCATCTTTCGCTAGAAACAAAATAATGAAGTGATACTATTTATCCACAACCGGTGAGTCCGCGGGATCTCCAGCTCTTTCTGGAGGTACGACCGTTTCGTCGGTTGATCCTCAATCACATCAGAGGCTACATAAAATGACTGCTTAAAGTACAGTCTTTGTCCGCATCGTTCACTTTCGGATCGTTGGTTGTCATCCTGAAAAGTTATCACCAGCGATGAGCATGCCAATCGCGGTTAAACTCCATCACCATTGTGCTCTTCTCTGTTGATCGTTTTTGTGGTTTTTGTTTGAAACCAACTTCTTCTATCTTGAAGATATAACGGACGACGTACGAGTACTTGATCTTTCATTTGTAATAACCTTTCTTCGGTATGTAGGCGTAAATTGTTATTACCAATTGGAACGCTCTTAAGAAAAGTCTCAGTAAAACTGAGACGTTCAGAATAGAGAACTATTTTCGAATGTGTCGAATACGTTTTAAACAATCATTATTGTTCCTCGATAGACTACACCATCCTGAGCACTATTTTTGGTCAATACTAACCAACCAAAAAGTAAGATGGCCCTACTCTTAGGCTACAAAAAACAAGCTCTACCTTCTCATTATTGGGTAAACTTATCTTCAGATGAGTGAGGTAGAAATATATTTCATACCAATTCAATCAATTTAAAACACATGTTAGGGCGTTTTTTAGCTTTTTTTTAATATAAATGCTTATTTTTGATTAATTTGCATATTTCATCTTATTTTACTGCACATGCTCATTTTTAGTGGGTATTTTTATTATTTTTAACAAAAAATAAGCGAAAACAAAAAAAAATCTGAAGAACAAAAATAATAGTAATGTCAAAAGAACAGCGGACTCGAAATATTGAAGGAAATTACTAAGCTTTGGTCTAGAGAAGTATGTTTTATGTTTTAAATATACCAACTATGAGGTAGAAGCCAAATACGCTCTAATTACATCCGTCGATGCTTTCTATAAAAACGTATTTTGTATAATTTAAGCATAATCGTAATTTATTGAAAAAATAAAATATAACCACGTAATAATGTAAAAATTTATATTTTTCAAGTACATATTTATAAATAAATAAATATATGTATTTTTTAGGGTATACATTTTGAGTTTATAATATATTTTCAGACCATATTTTATGGGCTTAAAACGATGTTTTTATGGCTTATATTAAACGCTTGAAATTATATTTTTAAAGCTTATTTTTGGCTGCCCTACGGCCGACCAAGAGCTAAGCCATTGGAGTGCCAATTCTCCGAGAGCTCACACCTCACTTTCGTCATTAGCTCTTGCTTTAAGCCGAGAGTTAGCAATAACTCTTGATGAATATCCATTTCATTATATAAATAGACAAAGTAAAATAGGAGAAACACAAAAAAATGGTTATCTTCCCTTCTCCACAACCATAACATAACCTAAAAAAACATTCTATACACTCATAGAACAGATTAGGCTGTCACAGCTTAATTTCAGTTTCAGTTATGTTTTTAGGATTGTCATAGCAAAAAAATTGCTATATTAGCTAATTTTTAGCTATTTTAGCTAATTTTTAGCCATAGCAGCAAAGTTAAATAAAACTTAGCTGAAAAAGCCCATAAACTACCTGCTACAGGAAAGCTGTAATTTTGTTTCTATCAGTGTAGATTTTCCTACGATTAAAAAATTAAGTAGAATATTATGGCATTGTAAAATAAGCCATTTCGGAAAAAACAACAAAAAAACACTGAAAAACGTTAAAAAAGAAAATAACAAATTTTCAAGGCGGTTGAGCAAAAAAATAAACATTTGTTTCCAATTTTTTAGGGGTTTTATACCAAAAAATTAAATATAAACAACTAGCCCGTTTAATTATTGAAAAAACTATTTTTTTGAACACCCCTATTGTATATACAGTGTATATATGCAGATGCACTCAAGTCCATAAATAAACAGCAATTTGACGGTATAAGAGGACATATTTATAAGCATAAAATTGGCTACTTGCGCTGTTCGAAAGGAGTCACCGAAGATCAAGTATATATAAAAATGATTCCGTGTGAGTAAACGCATAAATACAAAGTTGTATCTAATCTCTTAAGTGCGCCGTGCATATTTCAATCTAAAGAGGTGGGGGGATATTAAATAGGCATCTAACGCACACACACACTTCACACTTCACACTTTGTTAACTTGATTATCGGTGTAATCTTAATTTGGTACAATTTATAGCCATCGAAGATAAGATTCCGTTGGTCCGTCAGATCGTCCGTCGGTCGGTACGCCAAACACTGTTTACACCAAGTTCACGCGCATGCATATTTATTCGTCGACTTAATTAAGTAACCTCAAGTGTGAGCACAAACAATAAACACTTACTATGTTAATTCGCTCTTCACTTAGACCGCGTGCAGCAAAATGAGCATTATGTTTGAGCACAACATATTTACATACGTACAAATGTATGTATATACATATTATGTTTTGTCGAGTATACATATGCATATATTAAATAGCTATATTATGTTTAGGTTATTTGCATGCCTTCGCACGCGCAGAGGAAAAGCACAAACATAATAAGACGTTTTAATTCACATTGATTGCAAATAAACTTCCGTCTGCAAAGCGAGCGTCTTATTCGCTATGTACTTATACATACAAACATATATTTGTATGTATGCGTAGAGTAGATATACATACAGACACTCCAGACTCCACGCACCACCACCACAGTAATTTGTGCTCGCTTTTTAAGACATTGATGGACAACTATGTGAAATATATTATATGGCTTTATTTATTATGTTAAGATGCTTGTTTATTTATGTGCGAGCGCGAGTCTATGCTACACATTTAAACACACACACACATACACATGCACGGACAGAGCGCGCGAGCGCGTAATTGATTTGAGCTCAAGATAAGATTCTTTGAAACTTTAAAAGGTGTGTAATGGAATGTAATATAGTAGAGTTGATTTGTGTATGCGCGCGCGTTTGAGTGCATTGGGCAGATTATAATGCAATTTACATTTGTGAAATGTGTGTGCGTGTGTGCACCAGATATTTATTCTACAAACAAACAGTTGGAATTGTAGAAAACAGACTAATTTGCATATATGAGTGATCGTGGTCTTGCACAGATTGCATTGCTGGGATCAGAGCTGATTAACGGCGATAAGGATTGTGGAAGAGGCTGTCAGAGATTCCATCTTTTTTCGCTATTCTTTTTGTGTAGATGTTTTTCTGAAATAAATATTAAATAAATGATAATAAATGATAATAATTTATTACTTTATTGTTTATTATTGTACAAAGAAAATAAAAGTAATCAAATAAATCACAAAAAATCATTTTTTTGAATTCATGTAAATGTAATAATAATTTATTAACAAATCATGAAAAATATTTTGGGATTGAATAATTGATTTGCTTTGCTGAATTTGGGGTTTACGATACAATATTTTATATATATACACTCATAGATCATGCTGACACGGCCTAATTTGGCCCCAACTCCAAAACTTTTGCTCTGCAGCTAAGTTTAGGCTTTTTCAGCTAAGTTTTTAGGTTTGTCATAGCAATAACTTTGCTATATTAGCTAATGTTTAGCTTATTTAGCTAAGTTAAATTAAACTTAGCTAAAACAAAGACCAACAAATATCTGCTACAGGAAAGCTGTAATTTTTTCATCTATTAGTGTAGGATCATATTTATATGTGGGTAAAATGCATTTATCAATATTTGCATGTAAGGAATGTACTAGATTCGCTCGTATTTTTCATTTAAACTCGAACATAATAAAACACGACAAAATTTAACCATATAATTTCAAACTGACCTCTTAACATTTACTGGTTTTACGTGTTTTAAGCACTCTGTTTTATTATTTTTGAAATAGAGTAGGGGAAAGACTTGCAGGATGCCACTTCATAGTTATTTTTATCATAACTCGCCATAAAATCAAGGCATTGTTAATATATAACATACGTTAAAAAGAGGACGTGAAAATCTACAATCCTTATCTAGAAATCTTTTGAATTCATAAAAAAATCAAAATGTACAGAATATTTAAAAAAATATCTAAAATTGTTGGAACCCTATATTTTTTTGTGATCGTAACTCGTCATAAAATCAAAATATTTTTGATATCAGTATTGTGCTAAATAATGTGAACACACCGTTTTTTTGGTTAAATTTACTTTAATTGCAATTAAAGAAAGAAAAAAAAAAATTAATAATTTATATGTCCGTCCTTAGCTTTGATGACAGCTTTCATTATTTTTGGCATCGAATCAACAAGGTTCTGTCAGTTTTCTTGAT
The DNA here is from genome assembly GCA_010015015.2 of Bolitophila cinerea. Taxonomy (NCBI): domain Eukaryota; kingdom Metazoa; phylum Arthropoda; class Insecta; order Diptera; family Mycetophilidae; genus Bolitophila; species Bolitophila cinerea. Next base: position 14,508 of record JAAAKO020014930.1, read on the forward strand.
CTTCTCATCTTTGTACCAAACTTGAATAACTGCTTCAATCATTTTTGTTTTTGTCCATTTACAGTCCATTTTATACAATCCAGCCTTACAAATATCCCGATGGTTTCCAATAGGATTAAAGTCAGATGAGTTTCCGGGCCAATCCAAAAGTTTAATCTTCTTGCCCTTAAAATAAATTAAGTTGATACTATGGTACGTGGCATGGGGCTGAATCCTGTTGAAATGCTGGTCCATCGATTGTTTGCATTTTATTGATTTTGGTGTCCAAATTTACCTCCAGCATTTCTTTGTATTTGGCACTGTGCATCATACCTTAAACCGTAATAATTTTCTTCCGTGAGAAGTTGATTTTTTTGGCAGTTTTGACAGCTTTTCGTCCAACTTCTAAAAGCCGTTCACGAACTGTGGAGTCATGAATTTTAAAGCCGGCCATCTCCAGGTTATGTTGAAGCTCAAAGCTTTTATTTTTCGGGTTTGTTTTACTATTTTGAAAAGATATGCTTCATCGCGAAGAGTTGTTTACCGTTTTCTTCCACATTTGCCTTTTCGTTGCACTTCAACTGATCCTGTCTCCTTTCTCTGCTTTAACAATTTATTCACTGCTGCAAGATTCACGAAACACTTTCTGCCAATAGCTCTCCGCGTCATTGATGTGTGCTCCCATTTTTTAAAATTTAAAATAATTAATTCATACTTAACATATGTTAGAAAGAGGAAGAAAAAAGACACAAACCAAGAACTAAAAATCAAATGAATTCACAAAAATAAAATATACAGATAATTTTCAAAAATATCGACCTTTTGAAATTTTGGCTTGCAGGTTGCCACCCTTGCCATACTAAAAATGAAGTGGCAAAAAATGTATGTCAAAATGAAAAAAAAAAGAACTTTTGACAACTTGTTGAATCAATATTATTTGGAATAAAGATCAAAAACAATGCATTTAAGACACATCGGAAACTTCAAGGAAGGTGACATGATTTTTTGCTGTTAACGAAGATGCAATTTCCCTCTTTTGGCTTGGTTTTCATAATGAGAACTGATCATTCCGAGGCGCCAACTGTATATGAGGTTCTCAAAGAGTTATTTTCTGTCCACAAAAACCACTATTCTAACATTTCGTCTGACTAAATTTGAATTTTGTATGTTTCTGTTTTTAAAGCAGAAGTAACATTAAAATGTCGCCTTGTCTGATTAACATTTTTGGGGCGATTTTTTGATGACTTTTAAAATGATAGCCAAAATGTCACAAGTTTTGTGGCATTTAAATGTCGGATAAAAATGTCCGTGTCCGTGTATTCGCCAAAACCCGTTTGGGATAAGAAAACAGTCACGAATAATTAAAAATTGAACTTTTCCATTTTTTTGAGACGTGACATTGTCGTTTGATTGATAGAAAAGAGGCGATTTGTTTCTCAACATTGTCCCTTTTTAGCTCGATACACTTGATCCATTGATGCTCCAACTTCTTTAACCCGTCTGAAAAATTACGTTTTCTTGAGTTCTGCAAAGTAGGCCTCCGTGGCGGCGATCACCTCCTAATTCGACTCATATTTCTGCCCGACGAGTGACTTTTTCAAGTTTGGAAACAAAAATAAGTTGCACGGGCCAAAATATGGAAAATTCGGTGGATGGCAGAGCATTTGGTAGCCCAATTCGAGCACAATTTGACCGTAGCGACGGCGGAGGTTTGTTCTTCGCCAAATTCTGCAATTCGGCGTCGAATCGGCCCATTATTTTGGCCATATGACACACGCGGTATTTTGAGATTTCTACTGTAATATCCATCTCACGAACCTTTAACCGGGGGTCTGCCAATACGAGATCGTGAATTTGTGTCACTTTAACTAACATGGTAGCCGTTTTCGGGGCACCTGGACGTTGCCCTCTTTTTCCATTTTTATAAAATTAAATGTTCGAACATACCCAGCAAATATGGTAGGGATAACCATCAACATGGTTACTGCATCAATTTTTATTGGTAATATAACAACTAATAACTGTTCTCCTAACCATTTTTG
>JAAAKO020014941.1:0-16528 GCA_010015015.2 Bolitophila cinerea
ATTTAGTGGACACACAATTCATCATCTGAATATTGCAATTGGCGCTTGTAACATATGTGCATAATGCTTGTGATTTAATATGTTTGGCGGACATGTCTTGTCTCAAAACTCAGCTCGTTGATCTTATGACCTAGATAAATTTGTAGTTTACTTTTAAAATTGATTTAAAATAAATTCTTATAATAAAACAATTAAATTATTATAATTTATCTAAACTTAAATTTTTCAATGAGGTCGGTCTAAAGTTTTATTAAAAAATAGAGAACAAGCCTCATCAGCGCCTAAAAAATATTTGTAACATTTATGACTAAATTTTTATTTTTACAATACATCTATAGATTTTTTTCCAGATGGACAAAACCAATAAAACATTGCCTATCTGAATATTCTTGGAAATACAAAAAACCTGAAAAACATTTAAAGTATTTGTTATTTAATGTTCAAGAATTGTATCAAAGAAAATTAAAAATAATAATTTTATAGCAAATCATAAAACATGAAAACGAGAAGATTGAAATATAAAACTGGTTCTGAAAATGTTTGATGTTTTTCTTATAATTCATATATATATTTAAAATGAGTGAAAATTATATGAGTGCCAAATTAAATAAATGGGTACCAAAACAAAAATTGAATATATTTTTTAATAAAAATTCTTATATGTTAATACCTAAAAAAACAATTTAGAAATATTTTATTTTATTTAGCAATAAAAAAAATATTTAGATATATAAAATAGAAGAAAATAATAATTGCGAAATTACAATTACAAATGAACGTAATAATTTAATTTTGGTACTCATTTGTTTTAAATGGTTCTCATATATTCATTATTTATATATTATTTATAAATAATGAAAACATTATGTTTTCATTTGTTTGGACATGTGCGTTTTTACTTTATTTTATTAGTATTTAGTTTTGTCTACATTTTAATGATTTTTTTATTATTACGTTGCGGATGTTTGAAGCTTTGTTTGTATACTCCATCGAGAAACATAGATGATTTGTAATCGAAAAACATGTTCGTCCTAAAATTGCTTTGCTACTTTTTGAATTTAATGTCAAAAATTCAAAATGAAAGCTCAAGGCGAATATTATGACATTATGACAATTTGAATTCTCTCAAACATATTCGTGTGCTATGATGTCTAAAAAGTTGAGATATTTTTTAAATGTGTGTATACATTGTTTACGCATGTAACTGTTTGTAACTGTTTTTCCTTCAAATTATTCCTTTACTTCAGCATTTGGTGTGTACAAAGCTTAGGAACACAATTTTGTTATTTTTCATCCCGTTTTTCTTTTTTTAGATCTCGTGTTTGATTTTTTAGAGTTCAAAATTGATTTAAAATGCTCGCATAAATTATTAAAAGTTGAATTTTTGAATATTAGGATTGCCAAAATTTAATTGTATAAAACCCAATAAATTGAGAGCCATTTAAAAATATGGAACTATTTATTTTCTATTCGTGATTAGCTCATAATAATAAATTTAACATATTTTTTGATTGCATTATTGAGTCAGGAGAAACCTGAGAACCATTAAAAGAACAAAATTAAATTATTAAATATTTTTGCTACACTCTAGGCATATCTCAGTAGTCAGGTCCAGTTCGAAATTTCCTATGTTGCTTAATTTTTTATTATTATACAAGTTAAAAAGAACATTGAAAATTTGGTTAATTGTGCTCAGGAACTGTCCGGACCATGGAGTTTAAGTGCGATCCGTTAAAAACAAATAAAAGTACAGCTTTTAAACTCAAAATGGACCTGATAAGACCCAGTCACCCCACAAAGGGTTAAAAGTTATTATTGAATTATTTTAAACTTTTTTTTTTAATAAACTCAGAACTTACTCATAGCTTTACCCGATTTTATTGGGATTAGTTTAAAAATCTTATGATAAAAAATATGTATAATATTTTTCGTTTTTTTTTGTTTTTTTTTCAAGTAGTAAGTTAGTTTTTTGTTTGTATTGGAAATTAGTGTTTCTAAAATACGTCAGTTCATTATTTTTAACTTTAAAATATAGTATTACACGATATTTCAGGGAATTTAATGTATAGTTTACTTTGTTTTGGTGAAATAATTGTTATTATATAATACCATTAAACAATTGACTCCTATAATAAACAATTTAGAATTATGAATAAATTGTTTTTTTGGGGTTCTTTATTGTTAGTCAGATTATTATGAAATGTGACAAAAAAAAACAAATTGTACTGAAAAAAGTGCTATTACAAATTATAAATGTCACAAAAAAAGAGTCGCTTATATAAATCAAAAATTTGCCAAAATACATACAATAATTACCATATTTTTTTGCTGTGATTTTTTTTTTGTTTTAACATATTTGTGGTTCAATTATTTAAATACGGTAACATTTTATTGAATATATTTTTTAATTTGGTACGATAACGATATCCTTTCATGGTAAAAATAATGTATTCATGTTAACGGAACAAATACACGATATTTCACTAATATTAAAAAACACATTTTATTTTAACCTAAATAATTAAATATCTACCTGTCTAAAAAAACAACCTACTTTTTTAGAGATTAAAATAAACATTGTAACAATTCTTTCTTGATATAAGAAATAATCCCGTTAAATTATTAATTCCTAAATATATGCTATTTATTTACGGTTCTTAAATACAAATCCCTAAAACCAATATTTACCTAACAATTCCTCTAACATTTAAAATAGTCTTAATTAGAGAAATAATATAATGCATTTAACGTATAACCGAAAAGTATATTTTATGTCTATTGTATTTGTATCTTAATTATATTTTTTGAATAATTTTTATTTTGTCGCAAATATAATTTAATTTTTGGGCGTTTAACGTTCCTCCATAAATGTCCATGAACAAGTACCTTTAAAATATGCAAAGAAATCCCCATGCTCACACTCGAATATAAAAACAACTTTCTTTTGACATGCCTCATCATTTCTCTTTTAAACAGAGCCCAAAACAAAATTGATATACTCGTGAATTTCAGTGTCTCATTGCAGCACTAAAAACTGACAAGACCAAGCACAGCGTAGCGGGTGCCCGATGAAGGAATGTATTGTGACTTCCATATCATTACTTATTTAGGCAGAAGAATTTCAACACATTTTTTTACGATCAAACAAATTGTGTTTGTAATAAATAAAACAAAAATATGTTACTCTCACAGGACGGCAACTGCGTATTATGTCGGGATACAAGGAATCAAGGATACAAGAATACAGCACACAAACTGAAAATATGCAAAATTTTCAGGACATAAATCATGTGAAATGCTCTGCCAGAGAAAAGCTTTAGCGCTCAGTAGACCCGAATAAATAAATAAAATAAAGGCGCTTTATTATATAAGCTCTGAGCATACACAGACTCGTGCATTGAATTCCCTTACCGGCGTTCCTCGACCTCCACGGCCCGAAAGCACAAAAGAGCCTTCGTCAAGATACAAATTTGCACATTCGCAAACATTCAAACACACACAAACACACACACACACACCGTCAACTATACACCTTTTACCAAGTCTATAAAAGGCGAAACGGCGCATCAACAATGTGATGTAAATAACGTAACGTGTCGCCTTTCTAGGGAACAATTACGAACTGCCCGTTTTATTTTTCCACACACGCACAGTGGTCGGAAAGTGAGTCTGAGTGAGCTTTAAATGAGCAAAAGTGAAATGTAAGATAGACGAGCTAGGAAGATTTATTATACTTGAAAAAATATACAAATTAAAGAAACCATTGGCTGCTAGAAAGTCCATTATTTATTTTAATGTTCGTATTTTATTATACTCTTTTAGGAAAACTTTTTCTCATCCGGTTTTATAAATTTACATAAATTCAAAACAATACTGCATTTTTATTATTATTACTACTTTTTAAAATTATGAAGCTTTTATTTCGGTATAAATGTCCTACGGCTATTGCCAATGTGTACGGTAATACTCCCGCACCGCTCCCCGCCAGTCGTTTATCATCGATATAATGCCTACACCAATAAAATTAAATTTTGTCATTGTATGTGTGTGTGTGTGCGTGTGTATGTGTGTTATTTGTATGGCTACATTTTGTACAACCGTGAGTATTTGTAAAAAGCTCGTTGTTACCCGTTCCACATACACACACACATTTCCTGGATATATCCTGAAGCCGGTGCATCGGCCGCCACGGAACACCAGCCGCACAGCCGGTCTCGGTTTAATCGAATTTCCGGAAAATGTGTTTTAAACAGATACAAATATATATATTTTTTAGGATTCTGCAAAACGATACAAAGCAAAATAATTTATTTATATTTTTGGCTCGTCGCCCATATACGAGAGTTGCTCCTAGCTGTGCTGGCGATGACCCGGACAGCAAAGCCTTTAGATTTAGACTAACGCGCACGCACATATGACACATATGCATACATACATATATACACACACGCACACTATCGCACACATTTGCCAAAATATATAATACGACAATCATATTTTCCATTTTATTGCCGGGAAAGGGTTGCTTTTATTCCGATGTTTTGAATAATAAAGAAGCATGCTCGCGCTCGCGCATTGATAGCACAGAATACATACATACACTCACTCTTTATACATTATTTAAACATGAGAGCATGTATGAGTGTATACATTTATATTTCAAGGGAACGAACACAGTCGTATCCAAATAACACTTTGATACAACGACTTGATACGCCTGCGTACCTTCTCCATTGCAAAACCGTATGTATATACACAGACACACTCCTAACACAAGCTCGCGCTCCGGGAAATTCGAAATTCAAAATTTAAAGTGCTTCTGCAAAAGATTTCCCACTCGACAATGTATGTTTATATGTGTTAGTGTGTCGCACGCGTGTTACTAATATTACTGCGACGTAATATATACATTATACAATATACATACAAGAACGCCCGCAAAGTACATCGAGATTGTTTGATAAAATGCGCGTCAAACTTAGCGATGGAAAGCGAATCAAGCCGGAATGTTTATGTGTGTGTGCGTGTGTGTGTGTGTGTACTTTGCCGCTTCTATCCAGATTGTGCAGGCTGAATACACAATGAGGCGTATTGGCTCCGGTGGCGGTGGTGGTGAAGCTCTGCCGTGCAAATGCGAATTATTACACCTAAAGTACTTACCGCCGCCGCGCCAAGCGACGACGACGCCACACGCGTACGTGTATTCACACATACACACACACACATCCACACAGTTCATATATGCATGTGAATTGAAATTTCCCGGCGGCGCGGCCGGCGTGCAGGGTGCAGGCGGGCGGACGCACACAGGCAGAACGGCAATTTAAAAGCACTTAGGCTTTTATTCAAATGAATCGTATAAATCGTCGTTTGAGCTTACATAGAAGTGGGGCGGTGAGATGCGGCGCCGGCGCTACAATGAAACCTGGAAAAACAACACGCGCGCGATGGACCCGTGAAAATGTGTACGCGATTAGCATTTTTAACACACACACACGATCACACAATGTTATCTGTATTTGATGTCATTGCGTAATAAATACATGAGTCGAATTAACATAATACATTCTGGCCGAAAACCTTTTTTCCTGATCTATATAGTATAAATAATTTAATATATTAGGCCTTACTATATTCCTAAACTGCGAATTAAAGTGTCAGCAGATAGGGGATTTAAAAATGTTTGGAATTTGTTGTAGATATACCTATAGTTTTTTAATCTATGAAAGAGTTAAAGCCAGTTCCTTCCGAAATAAACACCCGCAATGAGTGAAACTATGGTTTTATTTTTTATTTTGTTATACTTATATGACATTAAAACACCTCATCATCGCTCAAAAAATTGTGACCCTAAAAAAATCTATGGGACCCAGCAAGTAAATACAAAATAAATGAACAAATCATTTTTTAAATTTTATTATTAAACATTTTTTGTTAATAATATTTTTGGTATGAGAGTTTAAAAAAAACATATTCTTAATATAAATTGGTATGAAGAGACTCCAAAGCAGCGATGATCAAATACGAGCACTGTGCACAATAAAGCCCGAGCTTTTGAAAGCACTCAATACATACAAAGCAGAGGTTGGAGCCGGTATAGAATTGTCGGCAGCGTCTAAGGCTATTTTTAAATCGAGGTAGCCGTTAAAAAAACAGCGGCCACAAATTGCTAACAAAAAAATTATTTAAATAAAAATGTTCACCTAAAAAGATAATCTTAAATAAGCACCTGAAATATATAAATTATCACCTAGAATAAATATATATTACATAACGCTCTAGGCTGGAGATGGTTTCATATTTTGTAAATAGCTGTTACGACGGGAGAAGGTGTTAAGCTGATGCTAACAAGATAATATAATAATTTATACGTATAACATTACAAGTTAAATAATTATTAAAAATGTTTGAGGACATACATTTTTTTTAAATAACCAATTTTTGAATTACGTATTTTTTTTTAAATTTTATGATTTTAGATTAAATTTTAAAAGTTTCATTCGTAGTATTTTGGCGGTTTTTAAAATTATGATCGGTTTAATTTTTTTATTTTCCAATAATGCTACTATTGAGGTTTTCTTTTCGGCCAAATATAAAATTGGCAGCTTAGCATATAGAAAAAAAAGCTACCACCAGCTAATTATTTGCAGCAAACCGCATTTAAATTGCTTTAAACACCCTCATTTACTATCTTTTACTAAAAAAATGTTTCAATGTCGGCTAAAAATATTAGAACAGAATTTACAGTTGAATATGACTGACCTCGCTAAAAATTATTAGCAGTTGAATACTGAGTTACTAGGTTAATACTGAGCCCATGCCCCGGGGATAATAGAAAAGAAAAATTATCTTTATCGAGGGAAAAGATCATTGAAATATATTATCTGACACATTGGTTTAGTACTTCTTTAATTTTTAATTATGACAATGTCGATTAAAATGATATATTGGGTAAAGGCGGCGTAGCCGTGCTAGCCGATTTCAAATCGGCAGCCAGCGGCCGCCAAAATGCTTTTTTTTTATTTTTTCGGCTCTGACCTCTGATACAAAAGACGCAAACTAATACTATTTTACACATAATATACAAATGCACGGTTAAATTTTATGTCACTAGTTGTCAGAAACAAATCATTAGGATTTGTTTCCATATTGAAGTTTGCTGATTTGAATATATATATTACAAAATGTAAAATAATGTCACTAAACAACAAAAAGATTTTTTGTGTAAATTTTATGAATGTGTTCACTGTGGCACTTTCAAATAGTTCCTATGAGCATGGTTGCTCCCAAAAATGGGCAAAAGGTTAAGGCCTTTTCTGTAATTGTTAGACATTTGTGTGCTTTTATTGACTCGATTATTGATTGTTACGAACACAAAAATTTGAACAACAGATTTTTTAAAAGTATGTGAAAACTATAGCTACTGCGCACAACCACTTGAACTTTTAATATATATATTTTATTTTAATATATATATATATATATATATATATCGATTAAATAAAATACACATTTAGAAAAGGATGATTTGCGCACAGGAATTTGATCAAAATTTGTCCTTTCCACACGATTTTTTTCTTTTTGTATTGGCCCGCAAATAGTCACTTCCGCGAAAGGGTGATATAAAGTATACCTGTGGGTAGTTATTGCAAAATTATCAGAAATCTACAAAACCGTTTTTCGGTTATATATTCAAAAAATGGTCAACCGTTTTTTTACTTGATTTTTTTGTCAGAACGTCCATTTTTTTTATTAAAAATTGACAAAAATTTATAAAAAGTAAAGTAACAAGAGACGTTAAAAAAATATTAACACAAGTTGGCGCTACTTATTTGAGTGCTTGCTAAAGGGTTGGATTCTACATGTCTTATTTAAAATTTAAATGTAATTATAATTTATATCAAATTCCCGTATTTCAATATATCAAGCAAGCAGAAAAAAACACTAAAAATAAAACAAAAAAATTAAATAAAAAAAATTAAGCAAACAAAAAATACGAGGATTGGTAATACGGGATTTTTAAATACTGTATTTTAGGCCGATCCCCTCGGTATCTTCGTTAATATAGATATGTAAGCTGATCTAATTTAGTTCTGCTAAAATGACGTATTTTTAAAATCAAGCAGTGTAATATATTCAAGCAAAAAGTATTTAAAAATAATCAAAAATTAACAATATATACGAGAATTAGAGATTTTAAGCCGATCCCATTCATTGGTTTGGCTGATTTTAAGATCTCCATACATCGGTTTTGCTCACTTAAAATGGTCATTACATTAAAAAAAAACAAATTAAAATTATACTCAAATAGCATAAAAAACTTGTTTCATGCTTTTATGTTAATAACATGCAAAAACCAAACATAAACAGATAATTTTTTTGATTTTTAATATTTTTAAAGCACACAAGATTTTTATTTTTAAAGCATATTCTATTCTTAATGTTACACAACTAATACTAATAGCGTAAAACATAATTTAAAAGGGATATTTAAGAGTGTTGTTAAATAAATTTGTATTCCAAATGTTCATATAAGATATAATTTTAGTACATTTTGATTATGTTTAGCGGGATTTTTAAATTTAAAAAAAAGTATTTTTCAAATTTTGGTTTTACTATTATAATAAAATATTTGTATGTGATTTATATTTAATATATTTAAAATAGTGGCTTAAGGTATTCCTGTCTTTAAATTCGCAGTTTTCTAAACTAGACCCTCCACGTCCGTGAGGTTTTCACCAAATACCTAGTCGACTGATTATGCATCGATTTCGCCCCCCGCGGATTTTTCCGCGGGTGCGAGTTTTTTTGCTGTCGCTAATTTTGTTGCTCGGGATGTCGCTGGACGGATTCCTATAACCCTACCAGTTCTCGCGCAAATTGAAGAACCCGCGGGACAGTTCTGGCCTTCAGCCTGCAAACTCGCAGTTTTCGGAACATTATACAACATTTATGTTAAAAATATAATTTTTAAAGGGGACAATTTAAAATATTTAAGTAAAGCATAATTTCCAAAGCTCTATTGTTAATGCACTTTTAAAATCTTGTACGTTTCTGTCACGTTTGCAATTTTAGAGTGCGTGAGATTGCACAAATGTAAGCAATATTTTAAAATGTATATTTCTAATTATTTATACATATTTTATACTAGCAATGAATTAAACTACTGTTTTGCTATTAAATAAAAACAATTCATGTTAAATATATGTACAAATATGATAATAAAGTGACAGTGTAATAAGGGTTTTATTCGCTCAAGTGATTATGCTTCGTTTTAAACATTTTAAGGGCACCTCGGAAGGTGAGCTTAAAAAGTTAAGCGCGCGCTTAAAGCTTTAAGAGCGTTGTTAAGCACGCTAAAACATACATCGTGAAAACCAGTGAAGGCTAATACTCTATTAATTTTGTTTTATTTTTGTGTTAAAGTCCGTGAATAGCTGCTATCGTCTACAATTTATGGCATTACGAAAATTGTCCGAAATTATACCGAATTACAAATTAAAAATTTTAAAAATTTAAAATTGCGCATTTTGTGCATAGCTATAGTGGAAGTGATACATGGGATTGATATAAAGACCTCCACCACCACGTTTTTTTAAATTTACTTATTTTAAAAAATTCATCCCTGGGAGGGGAGGTTGTTTTTAAAACGTACTTGTACATAACGTGTCTGACATAAATGACTCCAAATCTTCCAATCGGAAACATTTTTTTTTCGCTCTCAAAGATTATCGTATATTTAAAGCAAAACAGAAACATTCCTTTAGCTTAATAGATAAAGAATAATTGAATTCAAACTTTTCTCAAGAGAATTTTAAATACGTCTCTGCGGATAGATTCGATTTAAATCAGATCAGTCCTATCTTTATATTGTAGATGTAGATTTGTGTATATGTGTGTGTGTCGTGTGTGTGCGCGTATTTGTGAGCGAGTTCAGGCGAAATAAGAGAGTGTCAGGCGGCTACAATTGATTACCTTTTTACGCTCGATGTGCGGGGTCTCACTTAATACCGTCACACACACACACACACACATACACATATTCACAAACATATTATACACACATAGAATATATACACTGATGCTTTTATAACACACATTGACGACGTTTATGTATAGTATATGTACTTGCGCGCACAGTCGAAATCACAAGGAAAAATAAAAAAAAAGCTCGCTTTGGTGATTCGACCGCTTTTGCTGCTTGAGCGCACTCGCGCCGTGCCTCACACACACACCCAGTGATTTAGCGCTCCCGATTGTGTTTTTTTTCTGTTCTTCTTCATTTCTTCATTCCATTTCAATACTTATTTGTGCGCATACGTTACACACAGGCAAAACATACCGCAGTTATACACGTATAACTCTATATAAGTATACATACGGTATACGAAACACAATTATAGAGCATATTATACACACAAAAATACATAAATAATGGGACGCGTGTATGTGTGTGTGTGTGCAAACACTCATCCCGTTGTTCGTATATAATCGCACAATTTTATCTTCTTGAGCAAGCTCGCACGCACGCGCTTCCAAAACCTCGTTTGCGGTGCCAAGAAAGCTCAACGCGCGCGACGGCTGGGTTGCGGCACGGCGGCCGGCAGGGGGTTGTTTTATGTTAGCTGTCACGCGAATAAATTGATTCGATCATACGAGCGATACCTTTTTCTCGCCCTTTTTATGCTGGCCTCTGTGTGTGTGTATGTGTGTGTGCCGTTGATTTTCCGACGGAGCATCGCATAAATACTGATTTTATATACCCAGTCCGCAAGTCCAGCAAGACTCAATATTTTCGTGTGTGAGTGAAGACGCTTGCGCAAGGGGATAATGAGACAACAAAAAAAGACAAACGAGCCAAGGAATACAAAAGGGTATAAGATGAGGGAAATATACTCATCATGCGTACGTGCTGAGATGTGCGTTTGTGTATGTGAGCTATTCGTCAATTCGGGTCGACACGCAAGGCTACCCCTTCCGTTAATCCAGCTATTGCCGCAGGCGGCCGCCCAAGTTAGGCGAGCGTGTCCATGCGTGCGTACTTGAGATATCAGCTTGAACGCGACCGAGGAATGGTAAAGAGCACTTGTACACATTCAGTGCATCACTATAAGCGAACAGGAAGGTTCTCATGAACGTAATCGAGTGAAGATAGCATCATTTCAAATGACCATGAAAAGTATCAATTTAGTTTGGTATATGATTGAAAGGTTGACGATTTAAATCTAGATGAAAAAAACTTTATCATAAATGGATAATGGTAAACCGGTGGAAATTGTGGTTGTGTGTTTTTAAAGAATTATTTTTTTGCATATATTTATATTTTATTATATTATATTGTATGGCTACTATTTTTTTACTTTAATTTATCAATTTTATGTTCAAATCGATACCATTAATTCTTTTTAATACAGATATAGACATTTAAGATTATTATTTTTACCTATCATTTTTATATATTTTAAAATAAATGGCCAGTTCCCCGAAGGCACAATATCAAAATTAAACGGGTGTGATTTCGAATGACAATTTGTTATTTTACCACTCAAAGAGTAGTGAAATTGGGAGAAAAAGTTTCCCAACTCCAAAAAAATGAAAAAGTTTTCCAAATGAAAAGTTTTTAATGATCAGATCTGTAAATAGGCAAAATTCTAAATTCATGTTATGAAATAGGGAGAAAAAATTGTGAATATTAGAAACCTGTTTAATACGGATTCACGTTTTCTTGTACATTTCAACTGAATTTAAAAACTTAAATTGACACCTGCGGGTGGAATCATTAGGCACTATTCATATTTAGTCTCATTTTATTAATAAGATATTGTAAAAATATGGACATAAAATTTTGTAAAGATAAATTTTCCTTATGTTTTCCTTCGGTTATTATGGAAAAAGGCGACCTGCCAGCTATTGGACGAGGTAATTTCATATATAACGAAGCACAAAAGTTTATTTATTACCTCTCATTAAAAAACCTTCAATCCACTTGGAAACTTTTCAATATGATAAGAAACATTATAAATATTATTTTGAAAAATATAAAAATAAGCTTATTGAAGGCAAATTTAATTTAAATTTAAAAGGCAAATGAATATAATCTGGCATTAAATATATCTGGTATTTGATTCACGATGAATATGAACGACTTAGACGATATGCTTATAACTTTTTCAGGATCTTTATGCTTTTAATTGCATTAATTATATGTATCCCAAATAGCAAACCTTATATGTTTGACGAATTCGCATTTTGAACCTTTTATTTGAAAATCAGCTCAGTGGACAACACAAAATCGAAGCCTGTCATAATTTTATATCGCAGATACCAATTGTGTTGCCCATTCCAAATTTAATACTTTTTTAAAAAATCCAAAATATTTTCACAATATATCAATATTCATGTACTAGATACTTAAATAATAAATTTGAACTACTAATAAAATTAAATTAGTTAATTCATTAAATTAGTTGTAAATAGATTGCTTTAGTTAATTTAGTTGAATGTGTCCAATAAATGTATTATTTATAACAGCAATGCAGGGCGAGAGATTTTAGAGTACATTTCCAATGCTACACATAAATGGAAAGCTTACAATGTTTCAATCAGAGACGCCAATTCATGAAATTCTTGGGCAGGGCAAACCAAAAAAAAAAGTTTATAATATTTTATTTAAAAAAGGATAATATCAAATTAAAATATTTAGTGTTTTGTTTGACAGGGCATTATTTTAGTCTGAATTATTTGTATGTAAAAATAGAAAAAGAACAAAAATTGAATAATTGTTTTGGTCGCGTACTGTTAACTTTTGTGTGTTTTGTATGAAAGAGACATTTTTTTTCGAAATAAACAAACAAAATGACTCTATAAACTACACTTGAGTCCCGTCCACGGTGCGGTTCTGTAAACACATAAAAATAAGATATGAGATAAAAAAGATAGAGAATAACTTGGACAAATAGACAGAAAATTGCAAAATAACAGCAGAAAGCTTCCTAATGTTCTTCTTAAAATGCTTAATATTTGTAACATATATACACCACACCAATAGAACTGTATTTTATAGTGTAATGCTAATTTGTTTTAAAATAAAAAATAGCATTAAAGATTTATTTAAAGATTTTTAAAATAAACAGGGTCGTTTAATTGAATTAATTTAAATGAATATAGAGTTTGTAAGATTTAGATTTGTTGATAAAAACTTATATAATTCAATGAATAGTAGAGACTGGTCGGTCAAAGCTCAGGATCATTTAAGATGCAGGATGGAAGTGTTTAAAACATCCTAAAAATATGTATTTTTAAATTTGTATAACCATTTATTTATTATTTTTTAATGATACAAGATACGGAAAACATATCTTTTTTTTGGCTTCAATGATATCTCAAAAATCCGTATGACATTTCAATAAAGGAAAAAGACGTATGGTACGCATAAGATTTAGACGACTTTTTTAAATTAAGAAGTTTTATGAAAATTTAAAAGCACCGTACAGGAAGAATATACAGATTACTACCATTAAGAAAAGTAATAAGGGTGACAGGCAAATTTTACCTTGTAAAAATCTTCCAAAATCTATTTTCTCTCGCGCTTGCGCAGCACATGATTGTTGTTGTGTACTGAAAATGTTATGAGGTCTATTTCATGCCGCCGTAATAATGGCTTCCTTATTACTCCCTTATTACCTGAACACTTTTTCTATTTTTTATGTCTTACAATAAAATACTAGCTACAAAGTCCAAAGTTCTAAAGTACTTCATACTACTTTTTCAATTTTGGTCTAGGATTAAAATAGAATAGAAAAAATCGGAAAAAAATCTATGATATTTATAAGTGTGGAGAAAATTTGGGCAGCCCTATAAAATTTCGTTCAAATCACAAATAACAACCAAAAAATATATATAATAGAAAAAAATCTAAAAAAAAAATGTTTTTAAAGATATTTATCAAATTTACTTTCTGCGAAAGACCAAACCTATCTATTCTATCAAAGCTGTCTCGAAAAAAACTAAAATTAAATATATCTATATTAAAATCATTCATTTATTTTTTCTGTTCCTAGGCAACGGGCAAAACCTCTGAATTCAAGATCAAAATTCAATTTTAGCGTTTTTAAGATTTTATTACAATGGCAACTCATTATAAAAGTGATTTCTAAAATCCTAAAAACGCTAAAAACGTCACCGCAAGAAATCCGACAAACCTTTTATATTTTAATTATTTGAAGCCTTTGACGAATAGCTGTTTCGCGATTATACAACAACTTTATATACCTAACCCATTCGTACAATTTACAATATGCTCGACTGAATCTACAAAAATACCTCATTGAACCATGAGCTGTTGGCGCGGCGGCGTTTCCGGTGTCTCCGTTTCCACCCCGCCATTGCGCGATTGCGCCGATTTGTAATGCACCATTATCCCGGTTGGGTTACGTAATACAGCGCAAACAAATCCGAAACAATCAAACAAAATAACGCGCCTCAGTGCACACAGTTCCTGGGGTAAGCTAAACACGCACACACACATACAAGAAAACATACGTTTACACCAACATGATTGTATCCGAGAGGAAATTATTGAAAAGCTGCAAAGCGGGGTCGGCAATATTTTTTATTTTATATTTTCCACATTTACACTACCATAACACCATCCTCTGCAGTTATATAGAGAGAATGATATACAGACAAACTAAGAGAGAGAGAGAGAGCTAGATTAAGAGGATATTGTTAGCTGGAAACTTATAACCGTAATGAGGGTAGTTTTTTTTGTATGTTGAAATGCGTGTTTGCACAAATATGTATAATGCACGTAACAAAAACAAAAATGTACAAAAAGTGGCGTTTATGCGCAACGGAGCACACGAACTAGACTGCACCCGGAGGCCTTTTTCTGTGTTATATATGATATTCTAATACATATATACTTGTGGTGGTGGCACAACGGCGGCAATGAAAATTGGGGTTGTCTGTCCCATACTTCTGCTGTGTTGTTGTATTTGTTGTTGGTAATGCAGCTGTACTATATATGTAATACTGTATGTGTACTCTATACTCGTATGTGTTGTGCATGTTTGTGTCTGCAGTCTGCACGCTAGTCCCACTGGAGCCAGACCACGCTACGGCGGCAGCGGCCGTTGAGCCTCGCCCGCTTCTGCAGCAGAGAAACCACCACGAGCGTGAGTGCACTTCACGTTTGCAATTTAAAGAGCTTTTTGTGCATGTTTTTGTAATATAGAAACGAGCATGTGTAATTATGTTGGTACTAACGATTAAAGATGATGTGCAGCTCGTACGTGTGAGCTTTAAATGTGCTTAAAGCTCGTGTATACGCGTGCGAACGAGATAATTTGTACAAAGTGATTGGGCAGAGGTTGATGGTGTTGTTTTAGGTTTTATTTGTATTTAAAATTGATTGAATTAAAATTGGGTCGGGTGGGTATTTAATATAAATATGGAAACGCCGAAAGAAATCAAGACTTAATTCAATAATGCTAAATAACGTAGGATTTATTAGCTGAGGCTTATTTTGGATTTTACATAATTTTTCATTTCTTACTTTTAATTAACGTATATTTAATCTAAACTGCCAAAAGACATTTTATATTTTTATATTATACAGACATAACTAATTTAATAACATATTGGTCTATTTGAATTTTCCGATTTGCGTTGTACTTTATATATATTTTTTTATTATATTCTTAAATATATAAAAAATTTCTAGAAAACTAAGAATTTATTTTAAACAGATGTTAAAAATTTAGCTGATTTGATTAGAATAACTCTTTGATCATTTAATTGTATAAAATTAGGAACATATTTTTTGCTATGATTATTTTATTTTATACTCGTACATTTGGTAACGTATTTTATGGCATATAATATAAATGGATGGTGATTTTTTAAGCCAAGAGCATTACAATACACTTTTCCTATAAATTAATAATATAAATGAGTTTTTAGTCTTTAATTTGACGAATTCAGGTAAGGGTATAAATAAGTTTGCTTGATTTAGTTGTTTTTCGCCGATATATTTCCTGAGGTTAATTACCAGTTACAAATTAATTGACTCAATTTGAACTATTTCTATTATTATGTTGGATAATGGTGAAAAAGTTAAGGTAATATAGATATATTGATAATGATAATGAAGTATATCGTCCTGACAGAGGTTATGCCTGGAAGATCTGCATGCAGGTTTTTATTTGGACCCAGTGCTCCTCCGATATTGCTAGCATATTATATTGTGTATTCTACATACCTATTTTTGTCTGATGCCAATACTTTATATCCAGTAATCTTAATTAATCAACCGTATTTTCGGTGCAGCACGCATCGTCAAATTATTTACCATAACAAGCGCGCATCGTCACAAACTTGTAGCGTCACATTATTTACCATCAAAAACACGGAGCGTCAAAAGCATATAGTCACAAACACGCATCGTCACTAACATGTACGATCAAAAATATTTCACACAAAAATCAAGATTTATAAATATTTACAGTGTACATTTTGACACTTCTTT